>QEPC01005146.1:1663731-1698795 GCA_003113815.1 Sphenodon punctatus
CAGCAGCAGCTGATTATCACATCAGATAATCAGACTTCGAGCAGCACTGCTGACTGAGCGCTCGCTGTCCGTCCCCTCAGTGCTGGCAGGACCCGCGGGGCACCAACCTCCAGAGTCCAAGTAGAGCCAGGCCCGTTGTCACAGCAACTAATTGAGCAACAGCAACATGCAAAGTGGTGGGTGAGTCAGACTGTCAACAGTAAAGTTCAGCGTTACTCTCTCATCTCTTCCATGTGTCCCCTCCCCCTGCTGGGGCTTTGTTGCAAGGCGGGCAGCGGGCAGGTGAGGAGGAGGTGAGTCCATGGTTTCAGTTTCAGCTTGCTTTTCCCACACTAAATTCACTCTAGCTGCTTTTGAGTGCCCCTTTCACAGCCTCCTTCTGTTTGGCTTTGTGTGGCCTCAATACTGAATTCTTCTGCCCACCAAGCAAGGGGTGGGGGTGGGGGGAATCTGCCTTGCTAATGGTGCTCCAGAAGGCAGTAGGGTAACTGATGCCAATGCCATAGAAAGCAGGAAGGAAGCAGAGTGAGCACCTTCAGGCAGGTGCTGCTGAAGCCGAATCTGCTGTGGGAAGGGTGAGGTGAGCTTATTCCAAAATAATAGAATATGGGCAAGCACAAGTCATCAATCAGTTACATCCCATACTACAGAGACTGACCCCAAGCAAGCATTTCTGACTCAACTATAGTATGAAGAGCATCAAAGTGGGATCTCCGTCCTCCCAGCCCTCACCCCGTCAGACAACAAGAACCCCCCCAGCAGGGCTCAAACCCTTTTCTAGCCTCCATCTGTAGCAGACAAAGCAGAGAGGATTTATCCACCAGTCTCCCCCTAAGGGATCAAAGCTTCACCTCTCCAGCACCCTGAAGACAAAAGTAAGAAACTCCAGTAGCTATGAACTACAGGAACCCTTTGGTCTCCTGTCACTACAGCAGCTAGGTCTCTGCCCCACAACCTCAAACACCCAACCACCCTCCACAGGAGGGAGGCTCCTTAAGGCAGCAAGCATCAATTAATGGCTCCATAAGGATTGTTAAAGCTAAAGGTGGAAATAAGTTAGTATTTTTTTAGAAAACAGCCAAGAGAAGGAAGGGGAGGGGGAAGAAAATGTCTGAAACTTATAAATCAATAATCAGGCTGCCATTGAAATCCAGTGAGAGTGGAGCTACCTTACTGGTCTCCCAAAAAAGAGGATTTGATGGAGACAGAGTAGTTCAGATAATCTGTATTATTGGACCAACCTGTGTTAGGGAGAGTAATCAAGCTTTTGTTCCAGTCAGAGTCCTTCTTGCAGGCTGGCAGAAAGTCAGATCTAAGCTGAACAATTGCAAGCTATAGGGGGGGGGGGGGGGGAATACTAGGGGGTGCTGGCATTTCAAATAAATAGTAATAATAACAAAAACATTCAAGCAAATGTTAGTGTAGTCTGTAATTGATGCTATAGATTGAGATCAAGGTCATGGGGACTTTGAACGTACATGCTACTGGAAAAATAAGTCCTTTGCTTATTGGGTGTGTTACCTTACCCTCAATGTTATGTGAAAACTTGTTCAAAGGTTTTTCAGGGTAACGTGGGTATGTTACCCCCAATGTTCTTAAGTGGTCCCCCAGGGCGATAGTTCTGGGAGACTTAAGCATCCATGCCGACGCCAATCTTGGAAGAGCAGAGCGTGAGTTCATGGCCGCCATGGCAACCATGAGCCTGTCTCAGAGAGTGGTGGGCCCCACACATGTTGGGGGACATATCCTGGACATGATATTTTGCACCGGCCTTGAGGCGGGAGATCTGTTAGTGGGAGAGGTGTCATCAGAGCCCTTGTCATGGACGGATCATTATCTCCTCTGGGCCGGTATCCTGGCGCATGTCGGCCCCCAGGAGGGTGTGGAACCAGTTAGACTGGCTCAGTAGATTTATTGTTTCAGGGCAATTGTTTAAAGGTTGGATTTAGGGTGTCTGTTTTTAGACAAGCACCTCCCCACCCATTACCCACCAATCACATACCCATCAAGCATGTTACAGGGCTACATAGGGTGCCAGTGTGACCCTGCAACATGGGTGATGGGTGGGTAATGGATGGGGAGGCACTTGTCTAAAAACACTCTTAGGCTGATTGCTTTCTTTAAGTTTTTTTTAAGAATCCAAGAAAGAGAAAGGAAGGGAAATATTCCTACCTGCAAATACAATTTTTTCCTTGAATTCCAAATTCTAAACTGATCTTGCAAGCCATTTAGTTCCAGCACTAGCCATTATTGCCAGTGTAAGTCTCAGACCGTTTTTAGACAAGGCTCTGCAGAAGCGCCTCCCAAGCCGCGCGTTAAGACAGAAGCTGGCTGCGCTGCTTGAAGTGACATTCTCCCCTTAGCTGGCAACGGCAGCGGCCGGAGATGTGGCGCTTTACAAAGGCGTGTTCTAGAAACCTGAAAACTCAGGTCTCTAGAACGCGCCTCTGCAAAGCGCCGCGTCTCCAACCGCCGCCGTTGCCAGCAACGGGGAGAACGTCACTTCCAGCAGCGCAGCCGGCTTCTGTCTTAACGCACGGCTTGGGAGGCGCTTCTGCAGCACCTCGTCTAAAAACAGTGTCAGTCTCTTTAGTGGAACTATTGGTTTTGCTAAGGACTAGTACCAGTGCTGTACTATGAGGATTGTGCTGTAAAAGCACTGTGCAAAGGTGACATTACTTCTTTTCATGTATTACGTTTGGCACATAAAATGGACTAAAAGTGATTTTAGCAGGAGCAGCTGTTGCTGGGGATTGGCATTGACACCCCCTAAGTGCCTCCAAGCCTTGCTGCTGCCCTATACTGTTACCCCAAAGGCATTCTCACTACTGCTGCACCACTGCCGTATTGGGAACTGTACTGAGCATGTGCAGAAGTTCCTGAATACAGCGGCTGCTTTTGGCACATGCTCAGTAGTTCCCAAGATGATGGACACCAGTACCCAATATGACTACTGCCATGGTGGCCACTATATTGGGAACTACTGAGTATGTGCAAAACGTGAGAGCTGTATTGGGGGACTTCTGCACATGCTCAGTACAGTTCCAAATATGGCAGCACCGGTGAATATGTGGCTGAGGACAGGCGCTTTCACAACTCCCTCTGTTCTCGGTAAGTGGAGGGAAGAGGGAGCGGAGAGAACTCAGGCATGTTCATTATGGGCATTGGAGCTGCCTGCCCATAAAGGACATGCCCAGTTTACGGCAGGGGAGGAGCAGAAACGGGCTCATACTGGCTTACTACACAGCCAATTAGGAGCTTCATCCCATCCTAAAGCCAATCAATCAAACAGAGAAGCTCCCTCTCTTCCTCCCCTCTCCTGAAGAGGGAGGAAGAGGGAGTAAAAAGAATTCACTGGGTAGTGAATCCAGTCTGGGGCCAGGCCAGTTCCAAACCTGCAGCTCCAACAGCAAGCCACCTGGTTTCTTCCATTTTGAGTAAGAATTTTCATTCCTTTTATTTCTTTGCTGGTCTCTCCTGTGAGGCAACCCCACTGAATTATGCCTCCCCCTTCACACAGCTGAATAATTTGGTTTTTTATTTTATTTTATGTATGTAGGACCTTTCTCCTTTATGGTGGATTCTCGGGTGTATTATGAGGGCTGAGCTGACCCTGTAGCATTTCCCAGGGAGGGAATGCCACAACACATCCTAAGCTTTCCTCACCCTCCTGGCATATAAAGGTTTCTCCCATGTATGGATTCTTATTTCTAAAATAGCAGGTTTTAAAAGTGAAAGAAAATGCACATATAAAAGGTCCCCTTACTCAAATCCTTGATCTGTCAATGTTTTCCAGCCCTTGACCTACAGGAGCAACTGCTTGTTTATCTGTTTTTTATTTGCTCACAGAGCTTATCATTTTGCTCACTGTTGCATGCTACCAACATCATGTAGTTTTTCAGATCTGCATTCATTGTAGTTTTTTATTCATTGTGTATACCATAGTAAAATGTGAAATTTTAATGTTGGCCGCACGCTCCGTGTGCCATGCCCCACTAAGCGTCCTAAACATGCATCAGCCACCGTTGGATTTTAGTTCATAATGGGAAACTGAGCTTGTGTTCTCTTTGGCCCTTTTTACACAGACGCTCTAACACCCATAAAATGGGTGTTACATTTTATTATACATGTTGCAGGGCACCATTGCAGCCAATCACCATGGGCCCTGTGCACACATGATGCCTCCACCCAGTTCCTCTGGGTGGAGATGGGTGTTGGCCAGTGGGTGGGGAGCATTTCCCTGGGTGGAGATGGGTGGGGGGCATCTGTGTAAACGCCACTTTCGGTGGGTGTTGGTGAGTGTTTGGTCCCAGCCAACACCCATCTCCACCCACACCCACCCACGTAGCCACAGACGCCTCAGTTGAGCCTAACAACTCAGTTAGGCATTTGCTGTCTCCCTGATGCTGGTCCAGTCACTCTGCTGCCTCCTTTCTCTCTGGAACAAGGTCCCTCCCCTGCACAGGTACATGGGGGGAGGAGGAAAAAAAATTGATAGTTGGTACCAACTTCCCAAAAGATTTTTCCTCTTTATCTCAAAAATTCTCTCTAGCAGTTTAGTTTAGGACATTCAGTGGGTAAAATAGAATACTATAAATTTGATTTTATTTTAGTACCAGCTATTTTTATTTTCTCACTACCAACCAAGTCATAGGAAAAGATTTCTTTAGTAATTAGTGGAAAGATGCTTTATCTTTTTTTTTTTTAAATTTAACTCATTTTTTCTAGTCCATGAAGGCTCATCCTACCTAATATATACTGATTTCCTGACATTCCTATGGAGTGTGAAAAGCAGGGTTTAGAATAACTGCTGTTGTACCGGACACATGTATAGTGTAATGGTAATCTAATCAAAACACATGAAAATTAATTATTAAAGCTGCATACCTATGCTTCTGGATTTCATTTATCAGCCTGCAATTTTGTAAAGAGGTAGAAATAGTCTGCTAAATTATGAATACTCTTGAATATGAAAATTTGAACCTCCTATTTGCATCCAGGACTTTAGGATCTCCCATCTTAACTACTGCAACATCCTCCTCTTTTGCCTTCCCGAGAGCCACGTCTTTTTTGATCCTGTCAATGTGAACAGCATCTTTCTTTTCCAACACTATAATCAAAGCACTCCTCACCTATTCTTAAATTATCTCCAGTGGATTCCCTTTTCTCCACAGGTAAAATCTTACCTTTTGCAGTCCCTCACAATTTAACATCTATCTATATATTTGTTCATATTTTATTGTCCCCTCATTAACTGGCTCCAACAAAAGTCATATTTTGTTATACACCCTTCCCTGCTCCCTCCACTGATTCCCTCTCCCCCTTCATATACAACACAAGCTCGGTGTACTCCCCTACAAAGCTCTTCATAGCCTTGCTTCTCTTTCTTCCCTCAAATCCTGCTACGTCCCCACCGGGGACCATCATTCCTCCTCTGCCACCCCCATTTGCTCCAGAGTCTTCTGCTCTCTTAAACCATCTTTGCCCCTTCGCCCATGCTGCCCTCTATGTCTTAAACACCATTCCTGAACACTCTGCTCCCTCCTTTCCAGCTATCAAATCCCTCCTAAAAACCTCTCTCTTCCATCCATGTTTTTCCAGCTTCTCACCCCAACAGGCTACTTACTAATGCTCCTTCTACTGCCCTATCATTTGGGGTTCCCTTATCCCCTATAACTAAGATAATCATAGGCACTTGTGACTTCTCAGCTTCAAGAATATATCCCTGTCTCTCCCTATATTCTTTTCTCACTTGTCTCTCCTTCCTTGTTAATCCTAGATCATAAGTCCCTGGGACAGGGACCTATCTCTAATTTAGTTATACTTAATTATCCATTTGGTCCTTCTACAAGTACCCTTCCTAAATCGGCAACCTTTTTGTGGCAGGGCCCTGTTCTTCTCCCTAGCAGCAGGCTTATGCTAAGTTGAGTAAGTCAAGTCCTTGCTGTCCCTGCTTCAATGAGGCTGCTTTCAGACCTTACATGGGAAGGGCGGGAACATGTGCAATTGCGACCCCGACTCTGTAATTGTAGGGATTAGCACCTGTGAGAATTCACTAATCCCCTTTTATCATGCAAGAACTCTCACCCATTACCAGGTCCCCAAATGTATCCTTTACAAGGGCGTGTTCTTGTGAGAACAAAGGGGATTGGTGCATTCTCACAGGTGCTAATCCCCACAATTACTGAGCTGGGGTTTCAATTACGCAAGTTCTTGCCCCTCCCATGTAACACGAGAAAGCAATCTGAGTAATCCCACCTGGATGCTCCAGCATTCTGTCAAGCCTGAAGCTGCTGGAGATGTAGAATACTGTATTTCAGTTTCTCTCTTGGCAACTAGGCAGTTCTTCTCTGCCTGCCTTGGCTTTAACTTCAGCCCCTGGCTTCTTGGTGCCAGGACTCAGAGGCAGACATTCCCTCTTCAGGTCTCCCCTGACTTGAGGGTTCTCTCAATCTTTATATCCAGCTGCAGCCAGTCAGCTAACTTTGCTGGCTGAAGCCTTAAAAGGCAAGTAGCCCCAAAGCCAAGTAACAGAGTTTAATCCTTTCATAACCCTGTAACTGCACATTTATTATCTCTTGTTCCCCAAGTCTCTCTCAGGGACCATTAATGCCTTTGGTTTGCTTACAGGGGAGATTTCCAGAAGCAAATGGCAAGGGTGCCCAAATTCCACTTACAATTATTGGGGGTTTATCATGGAAGGCATCTCTACCAAACCCTAAGTAGTTGCAGGACTAGGACTCTCGACTTACTACAATACCTCCTCAATACCTTCTTGGCTGTTAATGTCTGTATTTCCTTGTCCAGGAGGCTGATGACTTTTCCAGTTCTGTTCTGTTCTCCAGGAGTCCACATAGACCTCCATCCATGGTTTGTCACACATCTAATTTTTGCCCACCTGGGCCTGATCCCCCTAACTGGGCCTCAGGTGACCATTGGCTGGGTGCTGACTTGAAATAACTCACCCACAACACCCTGGCAATGAGTTGGGTACTGAACTCCCATTGAACTGAACATCTTTGCCTAGTTAATTAAAATAAAACAGCAAACAAATCCTCTCTCCCACTCAGACCTGCAAACTTTCACCATCAATTAGCTGTGCAGAAATGTCTCTGTTTTCTTTCACGTTCTCTGCTTGTATGTTACCATGCTGTTGCTCTTTTATTAAATTAAATCTGACTAGGTCCCCTGTGCACCTCTGTATTACAAATAATGAATAATAAATAATAATATTAATTCAGGTTTATTAATAATTAATGCATCTGCTTTAAAATGCCCAGCAGCTGCGAAATGGCCAGCATGACTGTGCTAGTACTACCAAACGTTAAAGTAAATACTGGTACCAGAAATATAATCCAACTTCCTCTTTCTAATGCTGAAGACCTTGTGATAGATAGCTGTGTGTCATGAAAAAAAAAAAGACTTCTTGCAAATCAATTTCTCACAATTCCCTTTTATTTATAACTTTTTGTTGCAATAACGCTCAGTAATGCCTATGACTAACAATGAACACACATGATACTAGGTGTTGTGCGAACATAAGGGGCAGTCCTGACTCTATTGCGGTTAGTGCCTAACCTCCCATTGATTGTGATGGAGCCAGGCTTGCACTCACACTCTTACCTGATTGAGGTTACTAATAAACAAATATGATACTAACATGTCATTTCCATGGGTGTTTTCAAATGTGATGCTACCAGGGGTGGCCACACTTACCCTGGCGTGGCCACCTATGATGGTGTCATGCTGGTTCCCACCCGCCAGATGTTTGCTGTGGGCGGGAACAAACATACCCCAGACCATGGTAGGATTAACTCCGGGTTGCGCACTGGGCTCCCTGCCAACACACATCACGGAGTTATCCCTTCCATGGTCCAGGGAAGCCATCCCCAGACCGTAGTAGAGCAGGCCATCGCATCTAATGGCCCACTCTACCTAACTCGGGCTGGAGGTCATATTTCTAAAGCACTGACTTAAAACAGTGCCATAAGGGAAAAAATAAAAGCTGTCAGTCCTGGTGGTCAGTGCCCCTATGAATACTATTAGATTACCTCAATGGGGTAAAATCTTGCTCATTTTATTCACATAGGACCCATTCCTGAAAAGGGAGTTCAGTGGGATTCTACATGGACATGAAGGTCCCATTGACTTCACAAGTCAGTGATGCTAAGCTTTGTTTGGCCTTTGGATGGGTTTTGCCAGCATGCTTAAGGCCAGCACAAACTTAAGCTCACTTGCAAATCAGTTGGTATATACTAATCTTGGTGCTGGTCCACTGCTGACAGGTGCCTTGGTGACAAAAGATTAGCACAATTAAATAGCAATTTTGGTATGTTATAGAGTATGTGTTTTCTAGATGAAATAGTAGAAATTTAAGATGATGGTTGCCTGTGAGTTATTGTCAGGAAGCAGCACCAACAATCTTTGCAAAGCAAATTGTTCGGTATACTGCAAAAAAAAACCCACATTTTATTGTACAATTCTAACTTCTATCATTGAAAGTAATATTGCTTACAATATGAAATAATGGCAGTGTGCCGCCTAACATGACAGGGACTGTGAGAGGTTTTGGCCTTTAGTACATTTTAATGGTTGCTTTCGAAGTAACTCTACAGAAACTGACACATCTATTTATTAAATACAATTGTCCCAAAACAAATTCCGCTTTTGTTCCCTTTTAATAGAATGTACTCTGAAGTAGACTAATTGTGGCTGTCTTTTCTCCTGTCTTGACACCTTGGGCAGCCCTTGACAGCTTTCAAAAGTTGTGCACTTATGATTGCTATAACTCTTGTTTTCATGGTGGGGGTGTCATTCCTCTGTTTTGTTATATTCCTACGTCAAAGGTTACATTTAAAAAACTTTGCTGTCAACGAGCAGAATGTTCTTTGGTGAGTAAGGAAAGCTTTTAGCATCCTTTTTTTTTTTTCCCCCGACAAAAGGCAAATCAAGAGCCTCAGTGGGCAAACAGAGGCGTGTTTATTACAGCCCATCCTTTTGTCATCTATTAAAGAACCTGGATTAAACAACACATTATCTATTTGCTGTTACATCCTTTGCTTTGATGTCACCATCTGAACAGGGCTGGGGAAACTCAGAACTTGGATAACAGACCTCCAATTAACGTGTTTGTGCTGCAAGAAGTGCTGATGGTTTGGTGTGTGACACATTACCCTCTTAATCAGTACAGGAGCAATATGGCACTGTGCTGCTGGAGTTTGTTTATTTATTTATTTATTTATAAATTTGTGTTAGCTGCCCCCTCATGCCTATGGTATCTCGGGGCGGCTTACAGCATAAAAACGCATAATAAAATTGGTTAAAACAATGTTTTAAAAATACAACCCCCCTCAACATAAAAACTCTTCAAAAATCCCCCCTTATCCCACCCTCCTCTCCGAAGGCCTGGGTGAACAGCCAGGTCTTGCAGGCTCGCCAAAACGCCAACAGACCTGGGGCCAGAAAGGCTTCCTCCGGGAGGAAATTCCAGAGCCTCAGCCCAGCCACCAAGAATGCCCTCTCCATTGTGGCCCCCCGCTTTACATGGGGGACCTCCAAAAAGGCGCCCCCGATGGACTGCAGGGATTGCTCTGAGGCGCAGAGGGCGAGGCGGTCCCCAAGGTATGAGGGGCCTAGACCGCTTTATAGATCAACACTAGCACCTTGAATCGGGCTTGGTATGCTATAGGCAGCCAGTGCAGAGTACGGAGCACAGGTGTTATGTGCTCCTGCCTTCCAGTCCCCATAAGGAGACGGGCCGCTGCATTCTGCACCATCTGCAGCCTCCAAACCAGAAACAAGGGAAGCCCCACATACAGCGCATTGCAGTAGTCTAGCCTTGAGGTGATGAAGGCATGAATAAGGGTGGCCAGGTCAGGCCTGGAAATGTATGGACACAGCCTCCATACCAGATACAGCTGGCAGAAGGCGGCCTTAGCCACCATCTCTACCTGCCAATCCAGTCGAAGCCCCGAGTATAACACCACCCCCAGACTCCGAACCTGCTGGGCTACAGAAGGGCGCCCCCCCCCACCAGGGGAGCCAGTACCTCCCTCGCCCTACCCACCAGCATCACCTCCATCTTACCAGGATTGAGCTTCAGTCTGTTCTGCCGCATCCAATCCGCCACAGCCTCCAAACATTGGGAAAGTAATGAGACAGCAGGACCTGGGTCAATTGAAAATGAGAGGTACAGCTGAGTATCATCAGCATATTGGTGACATCACACCCCGAACCCTCTCACAATCTCCCCCAGGGGCTACATATATACATTAAATATTAGCTGAGAAAAGATCGAACCCTGCGGAACGCCACAGGTCAAGGCTTGAGGGCTTGATGTTTCAGCCCCCAGCACCACCTTCTGGCTTCTCCCTGAGAGGAATGAGCGGAACCACCCTAGGACAGTCCCGTCCAGACCGCCCAGGTCTCGCAGCCGTCTCAGCAGCAGCCCATTATCCACGGTGTCAAATGCGGCCGAGAGATCTAGCAGGATCAAGAATGTTGAACATCCTGCGTCCATCTCCCGGCGGAGATCATCCACCAAGGCCAGCAACGCCGTCTCCATACCATAGCCGGGGCAGACCCAGATTGAAAAGGGTCCAGGAAACCAACACTGTCCAAATGCGCCTGGAGCTGCAGTGTCACTGCCCGTTCAGCAACCTTCCCTAAAAAGGGAAGATTAGAGACGGGTCTGTTGCTGGCGAGTGCATCCACATCCAAAGATGACTTCTTCAGCAGGGGGCGCACCACGACCTCCTTGAGACTGGGTGACAATCTCCCCTGCCGAAGGAACGCGTTCACTACCCTCGCCAGCACCGTCCCCAAAGTCTCCCTGGAGGCTTTCACCAACCAGGACGGGCACGGATCTAGTTCACAACTAGTGGCTCTAACAGACCCCAGGACATTCACCGCATCAGCCGGCATCACTTCCTGAAACTCATCCCAGAAAGATCGACCAGACGATGCCTCCATAACCTCATGCCCCTCGCTTACTGCATCCGGTCCGGTGTCAAAGTTACTCTGGATCTGAGTGATCTTGTCTGCAAAGTAGGTTGCAAACTCCTCACAGCGGGCCTGGGACAAGTCCCCGTCCAGGCGGAGGGAGGCCGGACTGACCAGCCCCCGCACCACCCGGAACAGCTCTGCTGGACATGACTTTGCAGATGCTATGAGGGCATCAAAGAACTCCTTCTTTGCTGTCCTCACAGCCTCAACATAGGACCGCAAGTGGGTCCTATGGAGAATTCGGTCAGATTCAGAGTGAGTCCGACACCAGCATCGCTCTAGTCTCCTACCTACCTGTTTCATACACCTTCTTTGAAATATAATATCAAGCCTCTGACCATCTGTGATAAGTAAAGTGCCATCAGACTTTTCTTAAGAGCAGGGGAGTTAACCGCAGTGTACTGGCCAAATTCCAAGTCAGATAATTAAATCCTATCGATATTCATCCCTCCACACCCCGCAGTGTCAGCTGCCACCGGGTCATTTTGCACATGTGCACAACCGCCCTTAATGAAAATGGTGGCAACACTATTGCCACCATTTTGATTAAGGGCAGTGACCATGTTGTGCAACTTCAATAATTTTTTTTCTCACTGAGGACTTGGTGAATCAATCCCACTTCACCATTCCTCCTGGGAGGAACTGAGAACCAGGATTTTGACAAAAATGCTCGCTTTTGCGAGCTCTTGTTTCACTCCTACTAAGAAGGCTTTTAAACACCTTGGGAGTTCTGCAGCTCAAGGCATTGTCTATCCTGAAGTCTTCTTAAATTCACCACAGTTCATCATCTCTTCAGCTTCTACTCTTGCAAGACTTTCCCCAACCCAGTGCAACTTAGATGCCTATCCATCTGCAGACCCTTTCTCATTCTTCTGTCTTGGCTTTTCAATAACTCCATCCGCTTTTTAGCTGATTCATCAACTCCCTTAATGGAAAAAGGTAGAAAAGGCCACCTGGGAAGCAGGTAAGACTAACTGTGATGGCAGGGAAGAATGCTGTAGGCCAGTGTGTGAAAGGGAGGGAGGCTTGTATGATAGTAGCTGATAGTGCAGTGATGTTCATTATGGATCTTACCATATAATGGCATTGGTCTTGCCATGTAATTTAGCTCCATGGTACTGAATAATATGAGGGACTTGAAGTATTCTACTTCCCTTGTGCTGTATGATTTAGGCCACTTCTGCAAATCAAAATTTAGCCTGTACTAACAGCTAACAGTGATGCACTTGAGCATGATGTGGAGGCTGCGGAAACTGAAGTCCTGACTTCTGTGAGCCAGAACCAGTCAGAGGCAGCATGGCAAATGAGAAAACAGCTTTTCAAAACTGCACAAAAGTGGCATCAAGCTTTTAAAATAAATATGCACCTAATGCGTATTGTTTATAGAAACTTTTTCAAGCTGAATTGCCAGTGATCCTGTCAATAACTTACTTCCTCCTGGTCTGTGGTGATATGATAATGGTGTTGGTTCTCTTTTCAACTTTTAATTTCCTTTGGAATGTGATAAATACATGAGGACTACAGAACGGTGCAATCTGCAAGCTGTTTCGTTCCAACACCAGCTCTTAGCATCCATTTGAGTCCCATTCAGTCATTAAGAACTAGCACCAGTTCTAACGATTTGAGGATCATGCTGCCCATATTTTGTTAATTTTACTTTCAAGGTGCTGTTGAAGAGATATTTCTTTATTTACCAATGGGATCTATGATCCATGAAACAATTCCCTTTATTAAGATGGCAGGAATTTGAGAAACTCTGAATTTCCCCCACATTAAGCTTTGTTAGTAACCACAGGACTTAAATATCCAGGTACAGTGTGAAGATGTGCTCAATGTAAGTCACTAGCTGTTCTATTAAGGGTCAGCAAGAACTTCAAAAAAGTTACTTATCCTTAGTGATATTCCCATAGGCACCAACAGAGAAAGCCCAGACACCAATATGATATGTGGGGTTTTTGTGTAAGCAAACATAATTCCTGCCATAAAACCAGTGTCTTGTTGAAGCACATCAGTATTTTCATATCATTTGAGTACCTGTCTCTCAAATTGGCACCTCGTACAGCTAAAGGTTAAGAAAACAGCAGACAAACATATCAGTGACGATCTCTCACTAGCACCACCACATCTCCCCTCGTCTGCAACTGCTACTTTCAGACCTTTTTCTTGCTGTGGATTGATTGACAGTGTTACCAGCAATATAACACCTAAACATTCCACTACACCGATCATCTCCAAACTGCAAAGATTGCCTAAATGGAACACTTGAGGCTTCAACAGTTACTTAAAATGTGTAAAACTGTTATATGTGACCTGACCTGAACTGTTGCCCTTGGTGAAATCACAGCTATGCAGTTTCTATTTTCAATAGTGAAAACTGTTGGCGACTGATCATTTTTAGCTGGGTATAAAGATAGTAAGCACTGTTTGTGAATAAAGAACTGTCATTTGCCCTTTTTCATTATACAAGGATGAGGCACTCCAAAATACAATTAAAGTGCATTAAGTTTAAAGCAAGAAATTAAAGTATTTTTCACACAACACATAATAAACCTGTGGAAGTCACAGCCATGTGATGCTGTAAAGATTGATATTGTAATTACTCCAAAAAAGAATTAGATGAGCGCATGGAAGACAAAGGGTGTTTTCAGATGTTACGCGATCACGGTGAACCACAGACAATCCTCTGTGGTGGCGGATGGTCGCGTAACGTGTGTGTGCTTGCCGCCAGATGTTCACCATGGTGAACCACCGGCGGTGAGCAATTTGACCACCCTTTCGAGGATGGTGCTGGCACCATCTCCGAAAGTGTGGTTAATTGAACCACGGCCCAGAATCGACGGTCTGTAAAGTCTGTTACCGCCGCCGATTCCGGGCCGTGGTCCAAACCCTGGGATGGAATTGGGTGCAGTAGCCGCACTGACTGCTGCGCCCACCCATCTCCCGGAGGGTCGGCAGCCTGGAGAGCGGGTGGGGGGGCTGTGCAGCCGCATGTTGCACTGTGCAGCCCCGCCCCCTCCCCCGATACCCCTTCGGGATCAGCTGACTCGTCTGTTGACGGACCGTTCTGATTCCATCAGGGAATCAAAAGGTGATTCCATGCTGGGGCCAATGGGCGCCCCGTCACGTCTGAAATCACCCAACATCATCAACAGCTATTAGACAAAATAGTCAAGAAATGCAACTTCATGTTAGGGTGTTCCTAAGCTTCTGACTTTCAAAATCTGGGAATGAATGACAGAGAAGGGATCACTCCAATATTGTTAAGTGGCTTATCAAACATGTCCTCTGCAGCATCCAGTTCAGGCTACTGTTGGAGTTTGGATTGTGGGTTAGATGCATCATTGCGTTTGACTCAGTATGGCAAATCATATGTCCTTAATGAGAGAATTGGTATTTTCTTCAAAAAATCTGTGAATCAGAAGCAGAACTTTAGAAAGTATTTACATTTTGACAGTAGTTAAGAAGCTTTGTTCTGTACATGTTGCTATTTTCTCTGTAGCATAAGGAATGGGCTGGTGAAATGGACAGTGTACAGGGACTGGAAGGATTCTTCAGTTGCAAGCAATGGGTTATTTTTTAATTATTTGCCTTAGCTAGGAATAATCCTCTAAAGACATTTATAAAATTAATTAAGTCCAAAATATCCTATTTATTTTAATATTGACAAATTGTAAGATTTGGTATAGTACAGCATTTGACAGCACTTTCTGTTACAGTCCAAAGAGATATACAGTTTGAAAATACAATAGAAAACATGCATCTCTTCTCATTTCAGTACAGAGTTATATAAAGTTCATTCAACATAATTCTCCATTCTGTTAACACCACATGCATAGATTAGATACCTATAATTCTGCCTCTTTCAAGCATTTATTAAAAATAACCAATGTTTAGGATTCTTGGCAAACAAACACTGTAGCGTTTCAGCTCCTGATACTGTCTGCCACTTGTTATGTGTATATAGGGTGGCCATACCTCCCCTTTAAAAGATGACACTTATGAAAAATACATGCTGCAGGGCTGCATTGTTGCATAAGCGTCCTCTTTTAAAGGGGAGGTATGGCTACCCTATGTGTATATAGACACTCCTCCTCCCCCCCACACACAGAACCATTGAGGTGAATGGGTGAAAGCCTGATCCCAGTGAGGTCACTGGGAATTCCCCCATTAATTTCCAGTGGGGACAGGGTTATATCTTATAGAACTCTGCCTATTCGTGTGTAATGGGGAGGGGGGATGTGTGCTGTAGTACGGCTCCATTTACACTGTGCTTTTCAAGTGCAGAAGTTCTGTTTGCAGAACCACTCAGGTCAGTTCTGGTAAGGCACCCCAGTCCTGCACAGTCACCATTTCAAGTTGGATCAGGTTTGGGCATTTCCTGAGAAAGGTTGGCCAGGGCTCTAATCAGCCACACAAGCAGCATAAAAGAAAAGAAGCAAGAAAGCATCTCGTTAATAACCTTAATTCAGTCACCGATTTTTGAAAAATTTCTACAGGACATGCACATAAAAATGTGATAATTTAGCGCTCTCTCGTATGACTGTGAATACTGTCATGGTTTGTAAGCCACCCAGAGCTGCCTGTGGCAGGATGGGTGGGGTAAAAATTTCTTAAATAAATAATAAATAAATACATTTCTCTGGACTGTCAAAATATTTTATTTAGCAATAGGAAAAAGTTGTTTGGTGATTAATCATCAAGCCTACATGCATCCCTTATTTTTCTTAAGGTCTTGCCTACAGTCCACAGCTGCTTTATCTGTAGAATCAAAAGGACCTCTCCTATGCTTTTACCTCTTTATAGCAAGGCACACTGGCAGTTTAACCTCAGGCTGGCAGATTCCCTGTAATTCTGCATTCTACTCACAGCCTGCACTCAACTTATTTCCCATAATAGGAAAGGGAGTTCAATTCTAAGGGTTCCTGTCTTTCTGTCCTAAATGTGATCATTTTACCATTGTTTCTTAACAATCCCATGAAAAGGCTTCATCTCCACCAAGCCTGTGGTTTTGATCAAGAGGAATTCCTCTGGAGTAAATGCTTCCAGTTCCTATGCTCTTGTGAGTGGGGAGAAGCAGGAATTAAATACCTTTTGCCTTCCCCTGATCTCCAATGTGGCTGTCCTACTTGCTCTTTTCACACAGACACTCACTAACACTGATAAAATGGGTGTTACATTTTATTATACATGTTGCAGGGCTGCAGGTGTGCTGTATGGATGCCCTACAACATGTATAATAAAATTTATTATGATTATTATTATTATTAGCATTTATATAGCACCAGCGATGTACCTGGCACTTTCAAATAATAAGATAGACATGGTCCCTGCTCGAAAATGTACAATCTAAAGACATGGGGAGGGGAGACAGGGAAGGGGAAAACAGAGGGAGAGACAAGGGATGCGACATTCATGAGGATGCGAGAGCTCAGGTAGACGTGCTTGGCTTGGTTACAGTAAATTGGGAGTTTGCAGATAACAGATGCTTAGCAGGAGTTCGGAAAGGCGGAGCAGAAGAGGTGGGTTTTGAGGAGGGACTTGAACGCTTGGGGGCAAGGCGGACGAGGGCAGGGAGGGAGTTCCAGGCATGCGGAGCAGCTAGGGTGAAGGGACAAGGGCGGTTGGGGGAGCAGGGGAGGTGTGGGAGGGTGAGGGAGGGGATGGAAGAGGAGTAGAGTGCTCGAGCAGGGGTTCGGAGGGAGATCAGGGCAGAGACGTAGGGGGGAGCGAGGTTGTGAAGGGCTTTGTACAGTTTACAGTTTAGTTTATTGGCATGAGCTTTCACTATAGCCCAAAAGGGCTTTGTAGGTGAAGACGAGGAGCTTGTGCAGAATACGCGTGGGAAGAGGGAGCCATGGTCAAAGCGACGGGCTAGGTGGATGATCCTGGCAGCAGAGAGATAAGAGAAGAAAGGTGAGAGCGGGGAAGGTCAGTAAGGAGGAAGTTACAGTAGCGAGGCGTGAGATGACTAGGGCATAGATGAGTGTTTTGGCAGAGGAGACAGACAGAAAATGGCGGATCTTGGCAATGTTGTGGAGGGAGAAGCAGCAGGATTTGGCCACGGAGTCAATGTAGGGTTTGAAGCTAAGATGCGAGTCGAAGATGAANTGGCAGAGGAGACAGACAGAAAATGGCGGATCTTGGCAATGTTGTGGAGGGAGAAGCGGCAGGATTTGGCAGCGAAGTCAATGTAGGGTTTGATGCTAAGGTGCGAGTCAAAGATGAAGCCCAAGCTGCGAGCTTGGGGGACAGGGAGGATGGAGACCCCATCAATGGCAATTGACAGGGAAGAGTGAGAGGAAGGGACTGGGAGGGAAATCAGTTCAGTTTTTGCCATGTTCAGTTTGAGTTGGCGTTGAGACATCCAGGCGGAGATATCGGAGAGACAGTTGGTGATATGAGCTTGAACAGAGGGGGAGAGGGAAGGAGTGGAGAGAGATAGTTGAGTGTCATCCACATATAGGTGGTGTTGGAAGCCGTGGGAGGCAATGAGTTTGCCTAGAGATTGGATGTAGATAGAGAAGAGGAGCGGGCCAAGGACGGAGCCTTGGGGAACCCTGACCAAGAGGAGGAGGAGGGGAAGGAGTTAGGAAGAGCTACATTGAAGGAGTAGTCAGAAAGTTAGGAGGAGAACCAGTCAAGGACTGAGTCCCGGAATCCAAAGGAGTGGAGCGATTCAAGGAGAAAGGAGTTTTTTGCTGCTGGTATAGCCTCTGCAAAATCTTGTCCAGCGGAGCCTTTCCAGGTGGTGAGGGAGTTGGTCGGTCCTCTCTCCCTCCACCTGGAATCAGAGGTATCTAATACCTGCTCTGACATGTTTGGTGACTATTTTGCAGAGAAAATAGCTCGGATTCACCAGAACTTCGACACTGCACATATTGCAGTGGGTGAACCAGAGGTTGTGGAAGCCCCGCCTTGTCCGGTTTTGTGGAATTAATTTCAGTTGGTGTCATCCGTCAGGGCGGAAGTTGTTCTTGGGACTGTTAGGGCCACCTTTTGTGAACTTAACCCATGCACATCCTGGCTGGTTAAGGCCAGCCAGGAGGTGGTGGAGCCGTTGCTGGTGGGGGTGATCTCTGCCCTTCAGGAGGGCAGAGTGCCAGGCTGCCTCAAAGAGGAAGTGGTGCGGCCTCTGCTCAAAGAACCATTAATTGACATTGATTCCCTCACCAGTTATCAGCCGGTCTCTAACCTTTCCCTTTTAGGGAAGGTTATTGAGTGGGTGGTGGCCCAGCAGCTGCAGGGGCATCTAGATTGCACTAGTTATCTGGATCCCTTTCTGTCCGGTTTTCGTTCGGGCTATGGCATGGAGACTGCGCTTGTGCCTTGGTCGGCAACCTTTGCTATGAATTAGATCAGGGTTGTTTAACCCTGCTAATTTTGTTAGATCTGTCGACTACTTTTGATACCATTGACCATAAAATGTTGTTAACTCGCTTGCACAATCGAACTGGAGTAGGCAGGATTGTCCTTGACTGGTCCGCTCCTTCCTGACTTGGGAGAACTCAGCATGTGGTGCTTGGGGATTGTTCTTCATTTCCATGGGACTTCACCTGTGGTGTCCTACAGGTTCTATTCTGTCCCCACTCTTGTTCAACATGTATATGCAGCCACATGTTGAGGTCATGAGACAGTATGGGGTGCAGTGTCATCAATATGTTGATGACACCCAACTCTACCTCTCGTTTTCATCTGACCCAGACCTGGCAGTCTCGGTGCTTACCCAATGTCTAGTGGCTGATGGGGATTGGATGAGGGTCAGCCAACTGAAGCTGAATCCCGACAAGATGGAGATGATGGTGGTGGGAAGGGCAGTGGATGTGGTGGTTCCCATCATTGATGGGGTCCGCCCCCTGCTGGTATCCCAGGTCTGTAGTCTGGGTGTGCTCTTCGATCCGCAGCTCCTCCTGGATATCTAGGTGGGGACTGTGGCGAGGAGTACATTTCGCCAATTACATCCGGTGCGACAGCTTGAGCTGTATGTTTCAGATAGTGACCTGACCACCCTCATCCATGCTGCATTACCTCAAGATTGGACTATTGCAATGCACTCTATGTGGGGCTACCTATGGTGACAGTCCGTAGACTGCAGCTAGTGTGGAGAATGCTAGCCTGTGGGAACGAGTGCACACCCACCTCCACCCGCTGTGGCAGCACACCCATCCCCCCACCCACCGCTGCCCGTGTAAAAAGGGCCATAGACACGCTGTGTGATGGACAGTCAAACAAGAAAGTGCCGAGAGTTGGTGGCACAGTGGAGGAGTGTAAGAAAGGAGATTCCCCTGATCTGTGCAGACAATCATCTTCTCAGAAGTAGGATCCTCCTTCCGCAATTAAACCCACTCCTTTTGCACAGCTATTTACCACTTATTTTATCCTTACTTCTGTATTTGTGTTAAAGGAAATACAGACGGGATAAAAACCAAACGAGATGCTGGCCAGCCATGGGCCAGAACTCACATGCATGTGTGGTTGTGTGCTGCCAGATGTGAGCCTGCTACTGCCCTGGGCAGGCAAGTGGCTGGCCCAGGATGCATCCTCGGGAAAATCTCCAAGGCGCAGCCCAGGTGAAGGGTTGCCTACACAGGCCAGCACGTTTGTTCAGCCCCACAATCCCCACTGCGGGGTGGGTGCTGCCATGACCATGCACCATGGTTGTCATGGCTGGGGTGCGGCCAGGGCTGACCGTCTACACGTTTGTTGCGGTGCCCTCTTACCCGGGTCATGCAAGCTGTGGGACAGCTCTCCCAACAGCAGGCAAGTTTGTTTCCTCCCACTTGCTGACCCGCAGTTTTGCACCCAGGGCCAGGCCAGGGAGCCACCTCGCCATCTGCACATTTGTTTTTACCCAGGGTTAAAGCAAGTTAGGAAGTAACTACCTCTTTTAAAAAGTCCTTATGTGAACAATCTCTGCAAGGTAATTCATTTCTCTCCTACGGGTTTCCAGACAGACTCTTATAGTTCAAGGCTACTACCTCCAGTACATAGGACATTACAAATCATGCACCATTTAACAGTCACATCTTAACAGAGGTAAGTTAAACAATATGAGTACTAAGAAGAAGAAAAACTATTTCTCACAATTGATTCCTGTGGAGTTTAAACGATAGGAAATAACTAAGGGTGAATTGCACCCAAATTAATGATAAAAAATCATCTACTTTATTCTTTTTTCTGTTGTGGGCATTTTCACTATGCAACTATGTAAGGATGATATGGAGTTCTGCTCTTCCAAATTATTCATCGGCATAGTTATTCTGTGAGCAAGGGCCCAAATGGCCATTTTACAAATATCTGTTAATAACACCTATAAATCTTCACCTATAAAGCTCTTCATCTTCACCTATAAAGCTCTTCACAACTTCGCTCCCCCCAACCTCTCTGCACTTACCGCCCTCCATACTCCAGCCTGTGCACTTTGCTCCTCCTCTGTCCCTTCTCTCACCCTTCCACGCCTTCCCTGCTCCCCTAAGCGCCTTCGTCCCTTCTCACTTGCTGCCCTCCATGCCTGGAACTCCCTCCCTGTCCACATCCGCCTTGCCCCCTCCCTTCATACCTTCAAATCTCTCCTTAAAACTCACCTCTTTTGCTCTGCTCTCTCTGACTCTTTATCCTGCTGAGCCACTATTTCCTATACCTATGGTCTGTTTACCCTTATCCTTGCCACATGGACCTGCCTGCTGTCATTCTCATCGTAACCAAGCCAAGTACGTACACTTGAGACCTCGCATCTTCATGAATGTTAGACCCCTTGTCTCTCCCTCTGTTCCCCTTCCTATGTGTCTCCCCCAGCTCCTGTCTCTCAGATTGTAAGCCCTAGGGGCAGGGACTGTGTCTATTTTATTACATTGTAAAGTGCCAGGTACACTGCTTGCGCTATATAAATGTTTGTTAATAATAATAATAATAATTAATAACATACTGTTATAGTTGCTTAGTGTTTGAAAATGTCAAAAGTTGTGTTTACATGGGTGGAATCTCTAGATATGAATGATCCTTTGTAGATATTTTAGAAGAATGAACAAAAGTGGGGGGGGGTGTACAGCAAGGTATTTTCAAACATTTTTCAAAGTGGTAACAATATTTTAGATGTTTCAGTGGTAATTCTGTGCTTTTATTCTGCCTTAAGTTGCACTTTTGTAGCCAAAAATGCCTATTGTATTAAATGTGGACATTTTAAATTCATCAATTTATGACTTAGTGTGACTGCTTTTGTGAACAGGGAAGCTGTAATGTTTGCCTTAGAAAATTTGCTTACCTGTAAGCATGTGAATTAGAGTTAATGCAATAATTGAAAGTCTCTATCCCCCCCCACCACCCCCATAATGTAATAGTAATTTGGGACTAGTTCTACCCCAGTGTTTGTATGCATATTAGGGCATGAAATTTGTCACTTAGTACCTCTAAAAGTTATTAAAGGCCTTTAATAAGCTTGCTCTTTGTATAACTATTTTTTTCTACTATACAGCTAGAACTGCATCAAGAACCAATACTGGTTCAACCAACAACTGGTCCTTCTCATAAGGGGTCATTTTAATTGAAAACCTTTTCAACAAGCAAAGCAAACTAGAAGGAATTATAAATAAGACCTCATGGTTTAATGGGCATAACTGCAAGCTGGCCGAATGATTCCCATAAGTGGAATATCAGCATCACTTGCAGTACAATCAATATAGGGGGAAAGGGGGAAGAGAGGAAGACTAGTAGGAACAATTGTGCCAAAGTCAGTGTGATTCAATTTGATAATCAACAAAGCGAAGTGGAGCACGTTTTTTTCTTTTAAAGAAAAAAGCAAACAAGAAACTAGTATTGCTGTTCATACAGAAGCTGTAGGTCTCCATTAATGGAAAAGAATGAAAATGTAAAATTGTTGAACAAACTATAAAGGAGCTTAGAGCTGCAGACTATGGTATTCATAGGGAGACTGAATTAGCCACATAATACAATCTGGACCTTCAAAGAGATTCTCACGTTAACTAGAGGACAGCTTAATGACTTAGAAGCAGTTACCCATATGTTTAACACACATGAACAGTCTTAGGGAAGTCAATCAGTTACCCTATAATGACAGCATAAACGTCAAGATTAAGGAGAGTCAAGGATGACTCAGTGAAATGCCTGGTTAGGCCAGACTATCATATAAAACCTATGTTGGACTAGTGGTCTGGGCATGCTATCAATAAGAGATAGAGACAATGGATGTTATCACACAAGACGGTGCCCCACTTTCACCACCCCTTTGCCCTGGACTCACTGCCTGTCTGAAAATGGTCCTCCAGAAGTTCTCCTCTGGTGGGGCAGAGGCTGCCACCCAAAGCATCACCCAAATTGTCCAGGAGCACACATTTGGAGTTTTCAGATAGATGGGCTGCCCTGGCCAGCCCGCTTCACCCCCGGGTGGCCTGTCTGTCTATAGGTGACCAGCCAGATTTGCAAGCAAAGCAGGCTGTGCCTGCTCTGGGTCAGCCCAGCTGGCAGCACTCTGGAACATCCTGGAGCATCTCTGGCAGAATGGGCCGCCCAAACCCAGGGCACCAGCTCAAAGCAGAGCATCTGTCTGTCTGATCATTGGCCTACACTGCAACTCCACTTCCAGCCAGCCAATGCCCCAGGCAAAACCATAGAATTGTGAGTGCCAGCCTACAACATAAGGCAGTCACCCATAAATCTATGGTGTTTGGGGGGGGGGGCGTGTGGGCAGCCCATGACCTGGGGAACCCGCTAGGTCAATCTGAAGCGGACCCAGGCAGGGCTGGGAGCGGGCAGATGCAGGGGTATACCCCCAGAGCAGCTCCAGGGGTGGGCAGCCCCACGTCTGTCTAAAAACACACATTGGGAGTGATTCCAAACCTCCTGCGTGCGGGTACTGCATGGCTTGCATGTGGCACAATGTTCCTACAATGGGCGCACATGCAGATTGCACATACCACGTGGCGCGCATGGGGCATGGGACCAACCCCAACATAAGACAACCCAGGTGAAAGTGGGAAAAGGGCAAACATGGGGCAGCCTCCCATGTGAAAGGCACCTGGCAGCCAAGCACACAAAGAGGGTTGCCTGCACCGTGGATGAGGCCATGATACCAGCAAGGATCAGACCCCTGGAGGAAGCCACCACTGCCACCAGTCATCTGTTGAAGCAGGGGGTGCGCACACCCTGGACCTTCTGCCCATCATCTGTTGGAGAGGGGTCCAGGGCGGAGGAGGAGGAGCAGACCCAATGCCCCTGGCTGCATCACTGTGCTGCACTATCTCAAGCCTGGACCTGGCTTGAAAAAGACCAGCAGGGGATAGGGGTGTACATGCAAGGGAGAGCAGTGCTGCACTCCCTCGCAAGGATTGCCCCCGTGTCAGTTTCACAGGAAGTAATTCCAAGTTTGTCACTGACAGTGCTGCACTCCCTGGCAGGGATCATCTGCCCATGTCAATTTCAAGCGAGGCAACCTTGAAATTGACATGACGGGACAATCCTTTCCACGAAGCGCAGCACTGTGCCCCCTGACAAAGAGCTTCCCACCCCCCTCATGGTCTATTTCAAGGTGGATCCAGGCTCAAACTAGACAAGCATGCTGATGCAGCCAGGGGCACCAGGGTCCCTCCAAAAGCTGATGGGCTGGTGGCCCCCTCCACCACTGCTCTAATAGATGAGTGGTGGCAGCGGCAGCTTCTTTTGGGGGCCCAATACTGCTGCTGCAGGCCCGGAGTCCTGGGATTCTTCCCCTGTGATGGGCAGAACCAGAGTGGGGGAATGAGTGGCAGTCGCTCCCCTGGCTGCGGGACCCACTTGTTGATTTGTCCATTTGAACTTCTCCCGCTGTAGCATGGCCTCTGCCTACAGATTCACCACACTTTCCTGCTGCCACCCTTCCTGTGTGAAAACAGCGAACAGGGCTGATCCCAAGTTCCATGCAGCACATGTACAGCACATACAGTTTGCTCACCCAACTTGCACACGCAGCCCTGCAATGGGGACTATAGTACACGCGCATCTATGCACATGCTCATTTGTAAGTTACGCGTGTGGGGGGTTGGGATTGGCCCCAACATGAATAAACAAACAGCTCATGTATCGGTGTGATTCTGCCTTTTTGAAATGCAGACCTTTTTTCGGGTATGATTTGGCTCATATTTGCAATGCTTTATTTGTCATGTGCACACAGAAGTCTCACTTCTGCAAATCCTTACACATATGCTTAACTTTACTGCCATGAGCGGTAAAGTAGTGAATACAATAGTCTGAGTATTGACATTAACTACTTGTGCTTGTAAACAGAAGTGTATACGTTTTTTCAAGATCAGGGTACTGATTTGGCAATGGCAGGGTCTGGAAGAATTGCTTTGACACAACCACTCCTGGAGGATGCTAGCTATATGTCTTTTTCCCAGCTGTGCTGAAAATAAACCCTCTTATGTATTTGCACACGGAAAAGTTTTGAAATTTATGTAAAAGAGAAAAGAACGGTCACATAAATTTTACAATTAAAACAGGCTCATGTACCCAAATTTTCTTTAAATTTCTTGATTGAAGAAATCTCTTTAAGTGTTATTGCAAGTTTCCAATTTATAATTATAGACTGAACGCTCTCCTATTGAAGTCAGCAGGAGTTTTCCCATTGACTTCAGTGCCAGTAGGATTGGACCCATAGTCATTAAAAATAAATACCTTCTGACTTGATGGATCTAGCATATGTAACCACTTTACAGATGTACAGTTGTGTCTGAGCTTTATGATCTTTTCATTATCTAGTAAAATTAATTTGATAGGCAAGATGCTAATTCAGGATTTTTTTTTACAGTTTTCTTTTATTTCCAGCCTTAATATTTATGAAGTACTCTGCAGATTTTTGCTGAAGCTAACAAAAATATCCTAAAGCTAGCAATTTGACCAGACTGCTTTTATACACATGGTTACTTACCAGCTATCACTGTGAAATATTCAATATGCTATGCTCAGCAATTTTGTACATTTAAAAAGCTGACAGCTATGGTCATTTAGTCAACTTCAGATAACATAAGTTATACAAAGTGCTCTCATTTATGCCTCAGTTGCTTTTATTTGGAAAAGTACAAAAGGGGATTCTTTGTCAGTAAGATACAACGTTACTGCTATCCAGCGGATAGTGGATGGAGAGATGGGAGAAAGAGGTTTTTGTTCCAATGCATCATGCTTTGGGTTGACGATAAGTATCTTGAGGCTCGAAAGTGCATAAAACTTGCAATATTTGTAATTTGCTTTTGTTTCTCAAAAAAAACCATGATACTCAGGGAAAAGCTTCTGGAGTAATTAGGAGGATGCTTATATTTCATATGGTTTATCCAGAAGAAGGATCATGCTTCTATAAGGTAAACATAAAGGGATCTCATTTCACTCCATGACCAACAGAGTATCCATAATGAGGAAAGATTCTGTAATTCAAATCCAAGCTGTCCACAGCCAGTTGGAAATATAGGGATGGACCTTTTTATGGAAAAAGGCGAAAACACCCCATCCCCATCGATGGCGAAAACACAGTGAGCACGGGTCCCTGTTAGTAAGCAATTTTTAGGGAATCTTTAAACATAATGTTGTTAAAGCATTTCTCAAACTGTGTTGAGACATTGACATGCCACTGGTTGCACCCCACATTCAAATGGGCCCCATGTTTAGACATGCACCCAATTACGGAGGCAACGGGTGTTCCCCTCCCTCCCTTTCCTCAGAACTGATAGATGCAAGTCCCATGCAGTAAGGATCTTGGGACTAGGAGCAGGGAAAAGGCTGAGTGGGCCTGGCTCCCACCCCATCTTAGTTGGCAGAAGGGGGTCTCACAGATTAAAACAAATTGTTGGCTGTAGGGTGTAGGCACAGGAGCCGACAGCCTAGAGGAAACTAAAATGAACTGTAGGCCGTAAGGTATAGGCAGAGAAGCTGGCAGCCTAGAGGAAACTAAAATGAATTGTGGACTGTAGGGTGTAAGTGGAGGAGCCAGACGCCTAGAGGAAACTAAAATTAATTGTAGGCCGTAGGGTGTAGGCAGAGGAGCTGTGAGCCTAGAAGAAACTAAAATGAATTATAGTCTGTAGGCTGAGAAGCTGGTAGCTTGGAGGAAACTAGTATGCCCGGGCAAGGGGCCCAGCACAAAGAGAGGCAAATGGGCAGAGCTGAGGGGAGGGACCTGGTTACTGCCTAAGACCAACATACGATTAAAGAGATTATTACTGGGATATGGGATGCAGGCAAAGGAGCCGGTATGTAGAGATACTTGTAGAGTGGCAGGGTGAAGGCGATGGAGCCGGCAACCCAGAGAGAAGGGCATGTAATAAAGGAGGGCTGGGCAACTGCTCCTGGGCCCTCGAGCAAGTAAACACTGATGGAGAATGAACTGTAAACCCTGGGAGAAAGTGGTTAAAGTGAACAGGTAAGAATGGAGTTAAAAGATACCAGATATAGGGTCCCAGGGTGGGAGGTATGGAAATGAATGGGTGGGCCTGCCTCCCATCCTCACAAGGAAGAATTGTAGGCATACCAGTGGACTGGGCTGGCTGTAATGGGTGGATGCGTCCAGACCGCAAGTGATAGGGTGAAGGCAATGGAGCCCATCACTCACGGGATACAGTGTGTATAGGAAACAGGCTAGAAGCCTAAAGGAAGTTGTTGGTCATAGCCAGAGGATATGGAGCCTGGCTATGACCCATAAACAATAGGAAATTGGGACAAAGGCTACAGGGTGAAGGCAACTGAGCCAGAGGCGTAAATGAGTTACGTCGGTAACTGGTATTTAAGGGTCACAGATGTAAGGAGAGCCCTAAATGTGTAAAGGGTTCCTACGGAGCCCTTATTGTAATGCAGACTATACAGATGTAGATGGGTGATTGATACAAACTTTAAGAATTGTATATACTGGGATTGCTGCACCCTGCTAAGGAAATGAAATTGTAAGCCAGGCCCACTCAGAGTGGCCCTGTCTTCTCTGTGGGGAGGAGTGTAGCAAAGTGCAGCCAAATTGGGATGCTGGCCCTTTAAGAGGCTTAGCACCAGCAACATGGAATGGGTGCTACTCAGGTCCAGGTACACCTAAGTGTAGAGGACCATGCCTGAATGCCTAGCATTTGAGGCTGGATGTGGCTGGGAGAGCCTCAAGAAGTGTAGAAAGGCTCATTCAGAGGGAGGTGGTTGAGGATGCAAGAGCTGGTCAGAGCTCTACCTCAGTGAGAGCACAAGAAACCAGCCCTCCTCAGAAGGGGACTGCCTGAGCTGGAAGGTTTAGCAGGCTGCGGGAGGGTCAGTGCCTGGCCCACGGAATGGTGAGGGGCAAAAGGAGAGAGGCGTGTCTCTGACCGTAAGGTGGGACTGTGCGAGCTACCAGAGGACTGAGATTGGATATTGTATAGATGTGAACCTTGTAACCTTGTAAACAGGACTGAAAGAGGTGATGGGACACTGTGTATATTGAATAAAAGGACATTAGAACTGGAAGGCTCCTGCAGAGACTTACCCCGGGTAGACCATACCCTGTTACACAGGGTATTCAAGGTGTAGGCACAGCATGGTTTATATAGTGCCATTATGATATTTTCTGGTTTTTTCCCCATCTATTCTAATAGTTTCTCAATTTTTGTTTGCCTTTTTGAGCTCTGCTGCACAATAAGCACTCAGCCATTTTCTCATCCATGACAGCAGAACCCCTCCCACAATCTACCATCACTTGCTAGAGACACTGTCAATGGCTTTTTGAAAATCCAAGTCTGCTCTATTGAGTGGATCAAATTTATCCAAATGATAATTGACAGCTTCAAAGTATTTAATGGATTTGGGAGGCATGACTTCCCTTTATAAAAGCAATATTGACATTTCTCTAACATTGTTTGCCACGTGTCTAATAATTCTGTTCTTTACTATAATAGTCACAAATTTACCTAGTGCTGAAGACAGGATCAAAATAGTTTTCAGGATCATCTGTGGAACCTTGGGGTTGTGGGGCGCGTACGGGCATTACCCAGTCCTCTAGAACAGAAACTGGTTTCTGAGGGAAGTCAGATAAGAAATTGCAGAACTACTAGTCTACCACAGTTACTGCAGTTTCTAATTTGAGCTTCTTCAGAACTCTTGGGCAAACAACAGTTGGTCCTAATGACGTATTGTTTTTGAGTTATCAATTTGCAATAAAACATCTTCAATTGGCACACCATTCTAGACAGATTTTCAGATTTATCATCCAGATAGAAAAGCCAAGGTGTGCCTGTCTCCCCAACATCCTGTGCAATGAAAATAAACTGAAAACATTCATTCAAATCTCTGCAATGTGCCTATCATCCTGAAATGTTCCATTTACAGCTTATTGGTCTAAAACCTTGCTGGGTCTCTGACAGGCTTCCTGCTTTTGATGTACTTTAAATATATTATTCATTTTTATGTCTTCACTAGTTATACCTCAAATATTCTCTTGGCCTGCTTTATAACATTTTATGCAATTAATTTGCTTATGGTGATGACCATATATGTTCTGTCATGCTGTCCCCCTCTAGGCAACAGAACAGGCCCCCTGGTCGCCTGGCTCCTGTGGAGTGGTCAGGCACCATGGCAGCTGCCATCCACGCCTACCCTCCAGCATAGTTGGTTTGTGTGGCAGCTGCCTTCTCTCCCCAGTGCAGCTGGGTTGCATGGAAGCCAGGTCCCTGGTCTGCTACCTCCACTGCCTGTTGTAAAAGCCAGGCTCCCGTCTCCTCTCTTCACTAATGGAGAGTTGGTGTGTCTGTGTGTGGCTGAGAGTGCAATTGGTCAACTCCTTCTTAACCTTTTCATCCCCCCCCCCCCCCCATCCCCATCCTATCCTAAAAGTTAGGCAGTGAGCTATTTTAAATTGGAATGGTTATGTGGAATGGCAATTTATTCATGCAAATTGGAGTAATGAAGTGGATCATGGGCATCCCACTTGGAGGCTTTCAAAATCTGGTCACTTTCAATGTGTTAGAAGACTGTATGGTCCATTTCATAATTTGGACTTGACTTCCACTTTTTAAAGGATATCTTTTTACTTTTAGTGGCCTCTTTTCCATGGCTGATTAGACATGGTGGCATTCTTCTGGTTCCCTTGCTGTTCTTTTTTATTTGACATAGATATTTGCTCTGGGAGTCTGTTATTTTTTTTATTATTATTATTTATTTTTAAACAAACATTTTCCATGCAGTTGGCAGGCATTTTACATTGCCAACTACTCTTTTTGTTAGTTTCCCTCTTATTAGGATCTTCATTTTTGCAAGTTTTTGAAATTTAAATATGACTATGGGTGCAATCCTGTGGCCCTCGCAAACTGCACCTACTTGCGGCGCAGTGAAAGACCACAGGCGCACACGCACCCCATCGGCACAGCAAGTCACTTGGGGCAATGGCGCGCCCCATCCGATGCAACCCCCTGAGCCCACACATCCTGCAGCCTGGAAGATGGAGCAGGAGCCATGCTGCAGGAGTGTCTGCGTCATTCATCGAGGTGACATTTATTGAAATCACATTATTATTGTGTTTGCTATTTGTGTAGCTTCTCCAATCCCTCTCAGGTAGAGCTGAAACAGGTACCTAATTTGGTACCCGCAGTAATACCCACATTTTCAGGTACTGTTTTGGATACAGTTTTGGGTATCAGAATAGGTACCCAAATACTGTTCAAGTACTCAAAATACTGACTGTGTGGGTGGTTTGGGGTGTTTTTTTTGGGGGGGGGAGGTTATTTTATGTTTTTAATCTTGTATATATTTTATCTTTTAAATGTTTTCAGTGTTTCTATCTTTTATATGTTTTCATATGTTACGTTTATATTTTATTTTGTAAGCTGCCCTGAGCCTTTTTGAGGGAAGAGTAGGATAAAAATTTAAATAAATAATAATAAATAAATGAGTGCCTTTAAAGGGGTGGCAGCCCAGCCTGATTGGAAGTCCCCACAGGACCAGCACCACTGACTCTTCCCCGTGGCTGCCGCCTTGACTCCTAGTCCTCCAGCTGTTTTTTCCATTGGTGGGAGAAGGTCTTAAGTGTCAAACTGGATATGGCTCCTTTAAGGAGTCAAGCCATGGCAACTTGCAGCCACAGGCATAAGTAAAATCGACCTGTAATTAACTAGAGTGAGGCCCGCCGTGTTGGCAGGCGGGCACCATTGGATGTGATTATCGTTATCAATTGATAATTATCATTAGCAATAATGATAATGTTAAAATGAAGGTACTGAAAAGTTAGAAATGTTGGTAAATGTTAAATGGTCCTTAAGCCATTTGAGATAGCCGCTAAGACATTGGATGTGATTGCGGAAATGACTGTTAAGTCATTGATTATAATTGACAGGTTCCAACCTGTCACAGTCTTCTCTCCCACAGAGTACTCCCCTTCAGGGACTTCCCTGTCGCTGGCACAGATTTTTCTTGTCTTAGAGAATTAGCTCCCAGCTAGGGTTAGTCCCACCCATAGGCCTCTGCCGAGGGTGTGCCTTGTGCACAGTTTATTCCCCACCCCTACCCCTTGTTGCGATGGAGATCTTGGCTGCAAACTCCATGTATCTCCTTGGCCATCTATCACTTGGCCCAAGGTGTTTCACTTCTAGGAAGCTGGGGCATCATCCAGTCAAGGACCCCCAGTCTTTGCTGTTGCACTCAGTTTGCTAGGCACCTCTCTCTCCTACAGCCCTAACTTCTGGACTGACTGCTCACTACCATGCTGGGTGCTTCAAGGGTCACTATTTCTAGCCTCCCATGGTGGTGATATATTCCATACACTGGTGTTCAGACCCCTAGCTTCAGCGGACCTCCAGCTGTTACTACCCTAGCCTGTCTGCCATCCAGGCCTATGGTTTGCCCTGCCCTATAAGCTAGGGGCTCCTTAGGCAGCTTCCCTGCCCTAGGGTCTCTCATTCCCTGTACCTACTCTGCCTCTCCCTAGCTAGGGCCAGGGTCCCTCTAGGTCTACTTGCACTCCTTTTTTCTTTTCCTAGGTGGCTGATCTCTAACAGCTGGTCTTCATCCCCCTAGCTTCTGGTGTGCCCCAGCTCTTATCTCTCTGGCCTGTCTCTCACCCAGGCCCAGGAGTTGTCCCACCCTAAGCTTGGGGCTTCCATGTGGCTCTGATGGCTTACTAGCCCCTGGGGTTACTAAGGCCACCTTGGCCTATGGCCCCACCCAATCAGGGTCTTCCTGAAGCCCATGCCCTCTCTCTAGGATGGAGTCAGGGTTCCCAGCAACCTCCCCAGTCAGGGTGGCTCCAGCTGGCTTTGGAGCTCCACACCCTGCTGTCCCCAAGCTAAGACTAGCCCTTTTCACACAGACACTCTAATACTGATAAAATGGGTGTTACATTTCATTATACGTGTTGCAGAGCTGCAGGTGTGCTCTCTGGGTGCCCTGCAACATGTATAATAAAATATAACACGCATTTTATCAGTGTGTCTGTGTGAAAAGGGCCACTAACTCTCTGGCTGGGCTGCCTTTGCTCTTAAGCCCAAGCCAGGTCATGTGACCCATCCTCACATGATCTCTTACTTCCCTCTGGGCCCCAGCTTAACCCTTTCACTTCTAGGCCATATCTAACTGCAGAGTGCCAACCCGCTGTGGGCCTCATCCTGTCATGACTCACCCAGAGCACTCTGCTACAGCATCTCTTCCCCCCCTCACCCAGAGCACTCTGCTACAGCATCTCTTTCCCCCCCCCCCAAATTCTCTGTAGCCATTGGAGCTTGTACTAATTTTCCAAGTAGCCTTTGGGAGGGAAAGGTTTCCCCACCTCTGGTTTAGGTGGAGCTCAAAATGACTCCTTTTTTGTCTGATTAAGTCATGGTTTTAGAAACACTTCCTTATTTAAATTTAAAACATTGTTCATTTGTGTTCATTGAATTTGTGCAGTGGCACTTATCTGAGGCTCAAGGGATGGGGGTGGGGGGACCGTCACCACTGATACAAAATGTGAAGAGCACTGAAAAGGACAATATGAAATCTGGCTACGTATACTAGAACTGGGGTGGGGAACCTTTTCTCTCCCAGGAGCCACTTTGAAAATTAGTACAAGCTCTGAGGGCCACATAAAGGTGCTTATGGTGGGAGGTCAGGAAGAGAATGGTCCAGATCATGTGCCATGGATGTGTCTCCTATTAGCATGACAGCAAATGTTATTTCCATCGGAAATGGGTCATTCGTCTTCATTTACGTGATGTGTAAACTTACTAGCTTTTCTGCTGTTTCACCTTCGGTGTTCCTTTTCACAAGATGAACACGGCAGCTATAGCACTGTTCTCAAGCCCCTTGTGCACTCTGCGTGCACCCCCAGGTGACACAAAAGTGCCGGGGAAGTACCAGAGAAGTCCTGTAAAAGTTTGGGAAAGTTCCTTAAAATTCCCCAAAAGTGATGAAAAATGCTGGAAAGTGACAAAAAATGACAGGAAATGCTGGAAAATCACAGGTGCCGATATCAGCAATGGCAGAAGCGTGGAATCACTAGAGTCTGACGAAGTACTGATGAACACTCCCAAGTGCTCCCGAAAGGTGAGCGTTTCCCTGTGGAGTGAGAATGCTTGCTCTCATCTCACCCTTATCTCCTATCCTCAAGTGCATGCCCTCATCTCTGTTCACCTCTCCTCAGCTCCGTTTTTCAGTCCTTGGAGGTAGGAACTGGATCCAGGGACAAGATCCAGGAACTTGAAAGGGACCAAATAAAAAGTAGGCACAGGCCACCTTTGGTTCCTGGGCCTGAGGTCCCCCACCCCACTAGAGCATCATTCATAAGGACATGATAAGTGGCTATTGAGAAATATACAAAAAGTTGAAATGATTGCATAAACTTTGGTGATTTCTCTTTCACAAACTCTACAGAAAAATATAATATTGATTTTCAGCACACCTGTTTGTGAACCAACATTTGTTCTAGATACCAAAAAATGTGTCTAAAACAAATATCTTTATAAATCAAAGAAATGAGCTAGATGGAAAAAAACTTTTTTTGACTAAACAAAATTTATGTTCAGATGACATGAAGCAGTAATAGAATATTTATTTATTTTTATTTATTTATTTGCATTTTTTAGCCGCCCCTTCATGCCCATGGCATCTCGGGGTGGCTTACAACAAATAAAATACAACAATAAAATTCAATGTAAAACATAACAACACAACCACATCTTAATTTACCCCCCCTAAAACCCAAAATCCTTCCCCAAAGAAAAATATCCCACCCTCCCCCTCCGAAGGCCTGGGCGAACAGCCAGGTTTTACAGGCTCAGCGGAAAGCCAATAGACTTGGGGCCAGGCGGGCTTCCTCCGGAAGAGAGTTCCAGAGTCGCAACCTGGCCACCGAGAATGCCCTCTCCATTGTGGCCCCCTGTTTTACCCGGGGGACCTCCAAAATGGTACTCCCGGTGGACCAGAGGGGTTGCTCTGAGACGCGGAGGGCGAGGCGGTCCCTGACATATGGGGGACAAGACCGTGTAGGGCTTTATAGGCCAAAACCAACACCTTAATACCTAGTGGCCAAAACAGTATGCAGTAATTCATGCAGTTGGAATTAGAAATGGCAAATGGATAATGTAAAATGAAATATGTTATCACATGACACAGGGCCCAACATTGGGCCCCCCTTTGCCACAGATTAACCTGCCCACATGAAGGGTATCTGTCAGGTGGTTTCCCCAGTTTGGGCCAGGGCTGCTCCACACAGCATCATCCCAAGAAAGTGGGGGCATGCTGTGTGGGGTAATCCTGCATGAACCTGGTTAACATACTGCTCCATGGCCACTTCCTGTCTAATGCCTAAATTGGTTGCGTGCCCAACCACAACTCTATGGTGGAGGTGGGGGCAAACTGCGGGTGGACCATGGCCAGCGGAACCGCCGGTCTGTCTGCTGGGGTCCTCGCAGAGCCTGTGCAAGGTGGCTGCAGGGGAGGGGGCACATGTGTTAAACACCCAAAGTGAAAATTGCTCATATGAGTCAAAATTCCATTATGACTTAAACAAAATATTTTGACTAAAAATCAAGAAACGTTTCCTTCTGATGAAAGTTATAAGATTGGTGGAAATGGCTCCAAAAGGGAATCATCAAAAATCCCATCACTTGAATGGACAGGGGAAGTCACTGTAGAATAATATATTGTAGGAAACAATTCTGTATTGACAACAGGATAAATTAGATCACCTTCTTGGTTTTTTTGGTTCTGTTTCTCATTCCTTTGATTAAATTATCCTTGTATCATTGGAAGTTATCAGTGGTTTCCCCCCTAACACAGTCTAAAGCAATTTCTAGTTCAATTTTTATAAGGAATAGCTTATTCCTGGTGAACCGAAATTGCTTCTGTCAACATGTTTGTTTTGTTGCTTTGGGATTGCTTGTTTTTGGTGGTCAACATAATGTTCACAAAAAGACTTCTTTGCTTTATATAGTATTGTTATATAATGAAAGGTATTTACAATGAGGTTTGGTGGCTCAGTGGTTGCAGTTGTGGCTCAGGTCCTGCACACTCTGACACAAAATGGCAGCCTCAGGTTCACCCACGTGCAGATGGCTGAACCATGGTGTTACTGTTGGGGTTAGGGGTGTTGCCAGACACATCATTCCTTCGTGTCCTGTAGGCTTCAGAAACTGGTGTGCCTTAGCCAGGCCAGCTTGATGGCTTCATTGCTCAGGAGAGGCTTTGACATTGCCAGATCATACACAATAAAGCAGGATTACATTTCCAAGTTATATAGCAGACTAAAACTTATATGCAACCAAATTTTCATAGGTAGAATGAAAAGAGAGTCTAGTTCACTTTACGCTAGCACTTATCATATTTTATTTTAAAAGGTAACACATCATCCTTAAGTACTAAAAGATGCCAGGGGATTATAAGCGATACAAATACAAGCTGGTCGGGGGCAAGCTAGGGGAGCTGCTGGTATACCGGGCCCCTTCCTGTCCGGCGGCATCCCTTACCGCTCTAGCAGAGCTGGCCTTGGAGGTGGTGCTGGGCTCCTCTAGGACCTTGGTTCTGGGGGACTTCAACATTCACGCCGATGCCGGCCTTGTCGGGGCGGAGCGAGAATTCATGGCCACCATGACAACCATGGATTTGTCCCAG
>QEPC01005146.1:1700007-1714157 GCA_003113815.1 Sphenodon punctatus
GCTTTCCGCCAGTTGCATCTGGTGCGGAGGCTGCGTCCATTCGTCTCCGGCTCGGCCCTGGCCTCCCTCACCCATGCCTTCATCACCTCGAGGCTGGACTACTGCAATGCGCTCTACGTGGGACTTCCCTTGTTCCTGGTTCGGAGGCTGCAGCTAGTGCAGAATGCGACGACCCGTCTCCTTTTGGGGACGGGTCGTCGGGAGCACATTACACCTGTGCTCCGGACTCTGCACTGGTTGCCAAGAGCGTGCCATGCTGGGTTCAAGGTTTTGGTGTTGGTCTGGGCCCCTCTTACCTCAGGGACCGCCTCGCCCTCCGCACCCCAGAGTGGCTCCTTCGGTCTGCTGGGGGTACCTTCCTGGAGGTCCCCTGCGTTAAGCGGGGGGCCACAATGGAGAGGGCATTCTCGGTGGCCGGGCTGCGCCTCTGGAACTCCCTTCCGGAGGAAGCTCGCCTGGCCCAAGCCTATTGACATTCCAGCGAAGTTGTAAAACCTGGCTGTCCACCCAGACCTTTGGGGAGCGGGGGGTTAGAGGGTTTTATCTCCCCTACCCTATTTATTGTTTTAATGTTTCCCGGGCCCTGTTTTAATTCCTTGAATTGTTTTTGATGTGTTTTAAATTGTTTTATATGTATTTTATATGTATTTTTTATTGTTGGAAGCCGCCCGGAGCTGTTCTCAGGAGGGGCGGGGTAAAAATCTAGAAAATAAAAATCTAGAAAAATAAATTAGTATTTGTGAGGAGGCCTCAAATTGCTGAATATGGGGGCACTTCAAGAGGCATATATAAAGGGCTTGCCCTTTCGTAGGTTTATCTGGTTGGCAGACTGTATCAGTAATCCCAGCTAATGGAAGAGGTAAATTCGTCCGCAGTCTGTGAGACAAGAAATAGCAAAATGGATGAGAACTGAGGAGACCTTCATCCAAGAATAGACAGATAAGGGATAAAAATTATCCTCACAAAAAAGTGATTAAACCAAATCCCTTTTCTGAAATGTTACTAACCAACCTTTATTTCACAATCATGTACAGCTACTTTCAGACAACGATCACCCACAATCCCCAGTGACAACAACAGCATCATAGCTTTGCCTTGATTTTAACTGAGTGGTATTTCCCATGCTGTCTGACTGGATGTATCACATATGGCACTCTGCTCCATCTCTCCCTACTTTCAAATCCTTCCTAAAAACCTAAATCTTCCATCAGGCTTCCTTTCCCAAGCTGCTCACCACCACAGACTGCTCACTGATGATCTCTCTAATGTCCTATCATATTGTTCATAGTCCTCTTCACCCCTGTAACCACAGGAGTGCAAGGAGGTGTAATTGCCCCTCAGCCCCACTCCTTGCAAGCATTGCAATGTCATGTCTCACGGAAAGGGGGCACGATCACATCAGAAAAGCATGGGGACCCCCTTTCTGACATGTCACAATTCTCTGAAAGGGGCGTATGAAATGGTGTGGTTCACCCAGGGTAAGTCCTTGCAGGACCAGATCCCAACATGTCACATTCTCTGGGAATTCAGCTCAAGTCCTTTATTCTCTACATACACAGTCTCTATTATATTCCACGTCTCCACCATATACAGTCTCTTTAGCCAGGCACAGTCCTCTGGCTCTTACTCACAATGCTGCTCCTGGTACCTCTGGGCCAGCCACAGCCCCTCTGGATCAGGCAACACCCTCTGAGCCTGTCTTTAGTCTGGAGGTAGAGCTCTCCCTGGCTCCTACTTCCCTTAAAGCTTCCACAGGTTTCTCCACAGCAGGGCCTCTCTCCATACCCCTGTTGCTCCAGGCTTTGCTGGACAGGCACCATCCTTCCTGGAGCCAGTTCAGGGCAAAGCCCTCCCTGGCTCTTGCCACTTGAGCCTTTGGGAGACAGAGCCCTGCTCAGTTCCTGTCTCCTTCCCAAGCCTCTTCTCTCACTGAGCTCTCCGAGGCATTTAGCCTTAGGGCTGACTCAGCCACTCTTAGACACTGACCCACCTTCTGATCAGCGCCTGCAGCCTTGCTAGCCCAGTACCCTGGCTGGCCCCAACTCTCTCTTAAAGGGCCAACCTTTCTCCCAAGCTGTACAGGGTGATCACATCAGCAAGGGGAAGGGTGAAGTGACTCTCCTGCCCCTACCCCCGAGCATAATTCTACCAGCGCTTTTGCCTTGTAAATAACCTTAGCATGTGCACCTGTGAATTCTGAATATAGTCTCCCTATGTTCCACACTCCCTTTCCCCCCCTCTCTTGTCCATCCTAGATCATAAGCCGCCCCAGGCAGGGACTTGTCTGTAATGAGTGTTCAATGAGTGCACATTGGGGTTTGTGGATCATGCACATCATGGGGTTTGTGGATGGTAATCATGACATCTGAAAGCATGTTGTGTAACAAGTATATTGTCATTCTATTTACCGTAGTTCACCAAAAGAACTCTTATGCCCTGTCATTGTAAAAAAGTGCTTAAGTATCCCAGAGAGTAACCATTCTGAGCATTTTCATTGTCCCTTGGTGTCACTGGGAACTGAGGACAGTGGGTACTCTTCAGAGTCTGGCCCTAAATTTTACTAACAGGAAATGAAGAAACACATTTGCAAAACAGTGAATCAAAGAAAAAAATAATTACTTAATCTTTTTGAACAAGCAAATTGTAACAGTATGAACAGGCTTCCCAATTACAGCATATCTGATTTCTTTTATCAAATATTCTGTGTATCCTGGTAAATCTGCATTTGACAAAGTTCACTGAAACAGCAGGTACTTTTTTTACATGTCTTGCTCACGTTGCATTCATCAGGATTATTATTTACTAAAATAGCCCTTTATTTGTTAGCTCTCTCAAGCTTCTCAATAGCATTTAGATATGCACTTAGTTTTCTATTAGTTTAGTGCATCACCATAATAATTACTATCAAATGCAAAATTAATACACCAAATTAATTTTGAACTCCGTTCAGTTCCTATTCAGGTTCTTATACCATACCCATTACTACGGTAAGTGAACACTGCATTAAACAACATCACAGTAGGCCATTTGAGCTGATTAGCTTAAAAAAATAAAGTTGCATTAATCAGCCCAAACTAATATGCAATATGTGAATCTATGATTTCCACTAATTACATTAAATATACATTAGTGCAATGCAACTATAGCATGAAAATGGTTTATTGCAATCATAAGTTGTTTTAAAATAAGTTAAGTGTCTTCTAGATATGAAAGTAGGTCCAACAAAGCAGTAGGAGATGAAGCTTTAAAAATGTGTTGCAAACAGAAAAAAAAAGCCAGTCAATTGGCACAATTACGAGTTTAACTAAAGGATTGGTCCCACCCAAATAGTTTACAATCTAACTACAAGACATAAGAAATGGGTGCCACAAGCACAAGGGAAGGATCACAAACTCAAAGCAGACAGTGTTCCTCTATATCAGCATTGGTCAGTTTCTTTTGCCTAACAGACCATAGTCAACATTCCAAATTTCTTTCATTGCCATCAGATACTCACCATGTGTTCATGCCATAGCTGAACAAGGCAGACAGCTTTGGTCTTTGCTGGCACCAAGGGCATCTTTGGGGATGACTATAATGTAAATGTGCTGGCCACAGTTTCCCTAAAACCAGTACATGCACTGTAATAATCTCCTAGATCTCGATCTCTGTCCCATTTTGCAGGCACTGGTAGACACTAAAACCTTCTTTGCTCTGCCAAGGCCAATTCCATGGACCAGCTGTGGACCGCTTACCATGTCCTGGCAAATTGCTGGTTTAAGAACCACTGGTCTGCCTTATACACAAATATTTTGGAATATAAAAAAGGAAATTAAAACTGTGAAAGCGGGCTTCCACCTGTGAAAGTTAGTTTCACATCTTTTATACACATTAAATTAGGTACACACACCCCTCCCCTTGCAGTGCAAGCCACAGGATAAGCCTTATATTGCAGACAAGGGGAGTTCTCCTGGGTCCTTGCTGATCTGTTCAGCAGAGACCTGAGAGCGTTTCCCCTTGCATAATCAGTGGGGACCTGGGAGCACTCCTTCACTCCTTCCTCTAGCTCCAATATAAACCCAGGGCTTAAACATCAGAGAGCAGACATGGAGAGCAACCTGGGTTCACGCTGTGAAAATGTGTACACGACTCACTCTCTGGCTTTTTCCCTTTCCCCCCCCTTTCCATTTCAGGTGGAGTAGGGAGAGGAATGCTCTAAGGGGGACCCCAGAGTGCTCTCTCTCCCCTCCTTCCCAACCTAGTAAGCCCTTGGCTTACACTGCAGTCAGGAGGGAAAAGAGTGCTCCCACGTTTTTCCTAATCAACAGGGACCAAGGAGAGTGCCTATCCCTTGCCCCACCTGTAATGCTAACAGGGAAAGAGGTATGAAAAATATTCATTTGAAAAGGGCTTTATGACCTTTTCTATCATTTCCCTTCCCACACATTTTAAATAACTTTGCATACAGTATGTTATAAGAAGCAGTCCCATCACAGTAATTGCATATGAAGTTTTGGTGCATCACGTTAAGACGTTTTTTAAGAGACATATAAAAGCGATTGAGTTGAGACAACTGAAATGTTACAGTCTGACCTTCCAGAAAGTGTGAGCCAGATTAACTAGATTCTGCAGGCACACACATGAGTTTTAAAAATAAATTGAGTATATCAACAATATCTAGTCAGTAACCAAGGTATTTCTAAAGCTGCTAGAATGAAAAATCCAAACAATATGCCTCCATGTCACTGAGGGATGAGCCAGTGTAGATCATCCCAGGGCCAGGAGGGAGTAAAGGTAGATTACAGCCACATATTTAATCCACCCCACTGACTTTGCCATTCACCCCCAAGGCTCAGCTCAGGGTCTGGATATGACTAAACATTTTCTTCCTTTATTTGACCATATTCTTTTCCCATTTCTAACATCCTTTGCTAACCGCTGAACCTTCTTCTCAAAACCAATATGTAAACAATTCTAAAGATAATGAAATATTCCTTCATTGCAATCTTCACTGCTAGCCAGGATTTCTGTTTTTGTTTCCCTTGCAAACCCATTTCCTTTAGCAGGAGTTTGAAGCATTAAGTGTATGAGGGATTGGCCCCTATTTTTTCCTACTTTTAAATAGTTCCAAAAATTTAACCCTAGATTCCTTCATTGCAGCAACTTTAAATTAAACCTGATGTATCTTTTTTCCCCTTTATTATAAAGCTTAAAGTTATTTCTCTAGTTTAGATAACTTTTTCCTATAGAACCTCAGCAAAGTTTTCCTAGAGTATTGAAGAGAGTCATAAAAGTACTCTCCGGCTACTTCAGTCTCTACATTTAGCTGTCTTAGTAGTGCCTGCTTTTCTGCTTGTTAGCTAATTTGGTTCTTTTGAGAAGGTTTTGTGACGTTCCTATTGCTTTATAATTTCTTGGGTGGTTGTGTCTAGTTCTTAGACAGCATTCTCCCTGGGCAAAACGTGCAGCATTTGTCTCTGGGAAAAACTCCAGGAAACAAATGCTGCACATGTTTGGTGGGAAAGCAAAGCCGCGCAGCTTTGCCTCTGGTCATACGGAGGTTACAGAGCTGGAAAATAGTGCTCTGTAATCTCTGCATGATCATAGGCAAAGCCACACAGCTTTGCTTTCTCACCAGACGAAACATGCACAGCATTTGCCTCCCGGAGCTTTCCTGGAGGCAAATGCTGCGCGTTTTGCCCAGGGAGAATGCAGTCTTATTTAATTAAGTGTATTATGATCGGCACTTTCTGTCCTTTCATCTCTCTCCAGCTGAGTGAACTGGCTTTCCCTGAATTGTATCTGTCTCAGCCTCCAATTGAATGTAACTTGATAGCAGAAGGGCAAGGAAAAAGGGGTCAGAATTCCATAGTTGGGAAGAAGAAAAAGGAATCCTGGTTTAAAAATAAAATGGCAGCTGTTTGATGCTGCTCAAATGTTTGCTATGCGTATGCAGTATAAATCTCGAAGCGGTACATCAGTGAGCTGAGGGTAGTGCTGAGAGTACACAAATCGAGGAAAGGTAGAGCTTGGCATGACAGTACTTTCAGTCTTACACCTCTGTTGGCATGGAAATAAATTCATTGGTGTAAAATATCTATTGGAGATCCATCATCTTCACAAAATCTACATTGTTTTGTGTAATTACTTCATGATCCTGAAGAGAAAACCAGAATTTTAACATTAGAAGCAAAGCAACTGGCAGTGAGGAAATCTGACCTGTCATCTGCCCCTATTTTAAGAAAGAAGAGCCATACTGGGTCGGACCAGTAGGGCATCTATCCCAGCATCTTGTCTCCAACAGTGGCCAGCTCTGGTAGCTCAAGAGAAGGAAACACTCCTGCCAGTCAGCAGCTGGTGTGTTTGTGAGTCTGGCCAGGGAATTAGGGAAGGTGGAATGTGAACCTGTTCCTCCTTTTCCCCCTTTTAGTGGTGGATATCAGCTGGGGAAGCAATAGGTAGATCAAACTGAAGCTTAAATCGGACCAGTAAATTGACAAATTGAATGGGGGACGGGAGGGGGCTTTAAATGGTTGAACGGGTAGCCTGGCCCCCTGACCTTACCCTAATCTTTGGTGGAGGAGCAGCATGGCCAGCGACACTGGCGCTACCCCTATGGCTTTGGTTCCCTGGCTGACACTGGCACAGGGTATGCATCATGAGAGGTGTGACCCTGAGGGCATCAAGTGTGGGCACACATGTACCAGGTGCCTGATACTGATGCCAGGTGTGCCCTAGGAGGGGCCACCTGTTATGATGATAAAGTTGTGGCCTATGCCCATTTTAACCAAATATGTGTTTGTGTGATTCCTTGAGCCATGATACCCGAAAAAATATGTACAGGTCATGAAAGTGTGCCCTATCAGCTGCTAACCACTCTCAAATACTGGTAGCTAGAAGTCCCTACTAGTAGGCATTTATGGCTCATTTATATCGTCTAAGAATTTATCTAGTTTCCATTTGAAGCAAGTTATGCTGCTGGCTTTCACAGTATCCCCTGGCAATGAGTTCCACAACTGTATTGTCCACTGCGTGAAAAAGTACTTTCTTTTATTTGTTTTAAATCTGCTGCCATTTAACTTCAGAGACTCTCCCCTTGTTGGCCAATCAACAGTTCCCTATTTACTTTCTCCATGCTACTCGTTATTTTATTAACTTCTATCATATCCCGCCCTCCTTAATTGCCCCTTCTCCAAGATAAACAACCCCAACCTGTTGAGCCTCTCCTTGAATGGAATTTGATCCATCCCTACTATCATCCTTGTTGTCTTTTCCTGAGCCTTTTCCAGTTCTACTATATCTTTTTTTTAAGATGGGGCAACCAAAACGACAAACAGTATTGATGATATGTAACAGGGCAGAGTCCCTGAGGGCTGCTGCCCCTTTAAGAAGCAGGGGCTAGCTGGGCTGTAGGTGCTAAATGAAAAGCAGGACAGTGCCTGACCTGAAGCAGCTATGAGCTGGGCATGGCCAAGCCAGCCCAGAGGGTAAAAAGCTGAGCTGAGAGCTCAGAGAACTGCTGAAGAGGCAGCAGCTCTGGTAAAGGCTGGCAGCTGCTGGCTGAGAGGCTGCAAAGGAAGAGAGCTCCTGAACTGAGAGCAGGCTGTTCAAGCTGGACTTGAGCTTGCCCAGACCTAGAGATTGGGAGGAGTTGCTGGGGAGTGAAAACAGGAACTCTGGAAGCCAAAAGCTTGTTGCATCTGCCTTAAGAGACTGTGTACGTCAAGAATCAGTGAATAAAAGCCTGGGAACTGCTGGCAGCCTGAAGTCAGGGTTTGGGGTTGCCAAAGAGCTTGTTCCTGGCATTGGTAAAACAACGTAAAGACTATATGGTGGAGACGTTGTATGTGGAACAGGACAACTGAGAATAAAGACTTTGTGTTTTGTGATAGAGCTAATGCCCGTGTGGGCTTGGATCTTTTGGGGCAAGATCATGCAAGAACTTACCCAGGGCCATGCTGTCACGGGTTGGAGGTCCACCCCCCCCCCCCACTTTACTGGGTTTCAGTGACTCAGTTTCCCTCGCACACAGCCCGCTTGAATTAGTTTCTCTCTCTGGCTAATTCAAGTCTGCCGCAGGGACAACTCCTTTGTCACTCAAGGGCCCAATCCTTCCCGTTTACAGACTCTTTACTCTCTGGGTTCGCAATAGCTTGAGAACTCTTGTTGCTCACTTGTGTTCCAATGTTAGACACAAACACTTCTTCATAAAGATAAGAAGTAAGTTTATTGATTACATAAGCAAGAAAGTTGATACTAGGGGTGGGAAGTTCGGTTCCCACGGTATCCGATACTGCCGGTATTTTGCTATACCGGCAGTATCGGATTAATCCGGTAATTGGGGGAACCGGTGCCGGTTCCCCGTGCCGGATTTTTTTTACATTGCGGCCATTGAAATAAATGGCCGCAATGTAAAAGAAAAAAAAGAAGAAAACCCCCCACTTTCCCTCCTCAGTCCAGGCTGCGCGGGTGGAAGGGGGGAAACACCCTGCCCAGCCTGGATTTTTAAAGAAATTTTTTTTAGCCGAAGTCCCTGCTAGTCCGGGTTTCCCTGGAAGGCCTAGTAAAGCGCTGAAGCCAGCCAGCGCTGAAGCTGCCGGACTGCCGTGCTGCAGCCGCCACCACCCGGAGTGCAAAAGGTAGGCGATCTCTGGGTGGGGGGGTAGGGTGATCCCTGGGGTGGGGGGTGTTAAATCACCCCCCACCCCAGGGATCACCCTAGTACCTGCTGGTGTGGGCCCCGGGTCGCCGCCGCCGCCAGCACGGCAGCAGCCCGCACTAGAAGGGACTTCGTCTAAAAAAAATTTAAATCCAGGCTGGGCAAGGTGGGTGGGGGGTGTCCCCCCCTTCCACCCGCGCAGCCTGGACGGGGGAGGGAAAGTGTTTTTTGGGTTTTTTCCATTGATTTCAATGGGGACAGTTCCCCATTGAAATCAATGGAAAAATACCGGTACCGGTATACCGGTTCTAATCTGGTAAACCGTTTTTTTGGGAATCGGTATCTGGTAAAACTGGTATCCGTTTTTTTGCGTGAAGTCCCACCCCTAGTTGATACAGAGTGGTTACTAGAAATCAAAGGTAAATATAACGCATTCCTGATCTATACTGGTTGAGTTCCTAAATAAGCATCTTACCCTACAAAGGTCCATAAGTTTCTCTCAGTCCTTTGGTGTAAGTGACTGGGCACTGGTCTCTTAGTTGGTAGAAAGCAAAATCATCTCTCTCAGTTCATGGTCTCCAGCCTGACTTGCTAGCAGGCTTTCGTATGCAGATGTAACTGCTCGAGATTGCTCAGGGAGAGAGCTCCTGAAGGTGACTTATTGGCCTGCTTAAGTACCCTTCCTCCTTTCTTTGTCTCTCATTTCCTGCCTTGGGGAAAACCTGAAGTGTGTCATGTAGGCAACACAGGCAAACATGAAGGTCCATTTACATCTCCACAGGGTTCCGTCTGCCAAGTGTTGCAAACACACATTCTTTTTAACTGTCCCTACTTCCTGGAGTTATCTTGTATCACAGTTTTCATTTGTAACATTACATACATGTTGCATGTTTTGCTTTACATAGTCTACATGTAGGCCCGTGTTACATGTGTGTGACCCTATGTTCCTCCGTGACACATGCTTCTACATGACACTTGCCCTTTTATTTTCCATTCCTTTCACAATAATACCTAACACATTCAGTTTGCCTTTCTGACTGCTGCCGCACACTGACCTCAAGTCTTCAAGGAACTATCCACAATGACTCCCAAGTACTTACACCCAGATTTGAACCTAGCAACATGTATGCATAGTGAGGATTATTTTTCCCTATGTGCATCATCTTGCAGTTATCAACTTTGAATTTTGTTTGCCATTTTATCACCAACTCATGCAACGTTCCTCTGTAGTTCCTCACAGTCTGCCTACCTTGAATAATTGGGTGTTGTCTGTGAATTTAGCAACCTCACTCTTTCCTCCTTTCCCCGGATTGATAATGAATACATTAAACAGTACTCATCCCAGCACTGACCCCTGAGGCACTCCACTTTCTACCTCTCTCCAACTGGAAAAATGACCATTTAGTCCTATCCTTTGCTTCCTATCTTTTAACCAGCTACCAACGCACAACAGGACTTTTCCTTTTATCCTATGACTGCTTGGGGAGTTTTAAACGAGCAAGGCTTGAGGAGGGGTCCATTGCTGCCGAGTTGCATGGCTGCAGAGCACCCACACGCATGGAGTGAGTGGGGAGGGATTCTAATGGGCGACTCCCAGGGTGGCCACCATGCCCACTCAGGCAGTCTCCACACACACCTGCTACCACAGACTGACCCTGCAAACAATTCACATGGCCAGCTGTTTCTCCCTCCCCCGCCCAGCAACACCTCTACCCAAGTCCCGCCCAACTGCTCGCCCTCTGCCATGAAACACAGCTGCAGACACAGTGGAAACAGGAAACTTGCAGCAGCCAGTAACCCCTTCCTGACCAGGAACCAGTGCAGCTGCTGCCACTGCGGGCACAACAGAGGGACATACTGGGAGGGATATGCAGGAAGCTGCTGTCCGAGCTGCTGCCCTCCACGGTGTTGGCTCTTGTGCATCCTGAGGAGGTTTTGTTGTGCTTTGAGCCAATGCGGAGTTGCATTTCACGTGTGTGTCCTTTAAGAGCTTCCCAGAGAGCTCCCGGCAGGGCTGTGGGCACAACTAGTGAGGCCACCAGCCACAGACCTGTCTGCTGGTGTGCATGGGTGCGCTGGTTCACACAGGCAGGGGATGCGTGGACACACTGTCCCTATGCACCGTTTTAGCTTGCACCACACAGCACGCTCCAGATTTTCAGGAGTAGTCATGAGTGGGTGCTACGTGGCTCACGGGAGCGTGCATCCTCATGCACAACTGTGAAACAAGCAGTTGGATGTGTGGTTAATGGGTGGCCATGTGTGGTAGTGTCTTGTTTAAAAACACCTTTAGTTTGCTAGTGTCTGGTGAGGGGCCTTGTCAAATGGCTTTTTAAAAAAAATAATAATACAAATACACTATATCAACTGGATCGCCCCCATCCACATGCTTGTTGACATTTTCATAAAATTATAATAGATTAGTAAAGCCTGTCTTCCCTTTGCTAAAGTCATGCTGGTTTTTACCCATCAAATCATCCTTGTCAATATGCCTAGTAATTCTTAGCTCTCAGCAGTGCTACATGTCCCCCCACTTCCTTAAAAGTCATAAAAGGTTCACTAAAACAGTCAGGTGGTCTTTTGTTGTGTTGAAAAGGGTACAAAACTGCTAACACTGAGCTTGTTATATTTTTAAACTAACAAAACACATTTGAGTTATTGGGATCTCTGTTACATAACCTAATGAATTTATTCACTTTCCCTTCTCTTTCCTCTGTTATTCCAACATTTACTTGTGTTGTGTTTCACTTTTCAGTCCTCAGAAGTGTTGCTGCAAGCTTGAGCATATTTATTAATTTATAGCTGCTCCATGTATTTAAGCCTATTACTTTGAAGTGCTATTGTTACAAGTGCTTAAATCTTGAATTAAAATAACTCCCCCTTTGCAAGTTAATAAAAGACATGTAAAAGGCATGTGAGAATTGCACTTAGGGCCTGATTCAGATCCGAATGAAGAAAACTCCCATTGGTTTCAGTGAACTTTAGAGCAGCTCCTTATATTATTCCAGCAACATTTTTTGGTACACTTACTCTCTCTTGTATGAAATTAGTGTTTCAAGATGCAAGGTACTGTGTGTTTAATGGAGGGTACAGACCCATCCCCTTTAAAGAATAGCAGCTGCTCAGGATACCAGAGGAGGCTGGATAATGTGCTCCTTGGGCATTCTGTGAATGAGTCTGGGTTAGAGATGAAACGAATACCTGAAAAAATGGGTATACTCAATAAATTTCCAGTACCCAAAATGACACAACAATATCAGATACTGATCAGTACCCGATTATGACTCAATTCGGGTACCCAGTGTCACGGAATGTCAAATTCTGGTCCAGATTTTTTTGTTTTCCATTCTGATATACCAATTGGTAATTGAAAAATTGTTACCAGAAATTATCCATTTTTCAGGTATCCAGTAGGGCTGAAACGGGAATCAAAAATCATTTCTCTGAAAATCTTGCGAGGATTGAGGATCAGGGTCAAGATCACGCAAAGATCTCAACCCTGATTGAGATCACCGCAAGATTTCTCGCTTCCCACCACCACTGCCAGCATGGCTGGTTCCACTCTGCAACTCACAGCACAGGCTGGTCTCCCAGGGGAGGAGGAAGCCACGCTATCCCATCCCCCAATCTCTTATCTTGTCTGGGAGCTGGCAGCTCAGGAGACGGAGCCTGGGGCTATGAGGAGTCTCTGCGGGGAAAGCCAATAGAGGATTATCAGGAATGGGAGGGGGCAGATTCAGTTGATATCTTAGCATTCTATTGGCTAGCAGGAGTCAGCTGCCAATAGAATGCTGAAAATTACACTGAGCCGACCTCTTCCCTTCAGCTCTCCCCCTTCCCCTCTGGAATGAGGGGATGGGGGGAATCCTTTTCAGCACAATTTTTCACATACTGTTGGGTGCTCAGACTCCTGCTAGACAATAGAATGCTGAAGATCTGCCCTCTCAATCCTGCTCTCTCCTGTCCTATCCAGAAAGGACTTCTAGATAGGAGGGGGGAGAGCTGAAAGGAAGAGGTGGGCTTAGCACAGCTTTTCAGCATTCAATTGGCTGTTGACTGCTGCTAGCCAATAGAATGCTAAGATGTCAACCGAGTCTGCCCCCTCCCTCCTGCTTTCCCCCCCCTTCCATTCCTGAAAATTTTCAACGAGGAAACTTTCTCCACTGAGACAGCTGCCAGCCCCAGACAAAGTAAGAAAGTTGGGCAAGGAACAGTGTGGCTACTTCCTCCCTCCCTCTTTAAAATAATTTCTCCAGGCTGGAAGACCAGCCTGGGTGCACTGATCTGGGGTGAGGGGGCGGGGGGCATTGGGAAGTAGGAGTGAGAAATCTCACAATAATCTGAATCAGGGTTGAGATGTTTGCAAGATCTTTCACTTCTGACTGTTGCAGAGAAATCAAGCAATAATTAAAACTCCAAGTACATTTAAAGGCTGTTTTTGAATAGTCCTACAGCTTTGTTATAGCTTCCTTTATTTTATTTGTTTTTTAAAAAAACAACCTATATAGCTGAAAGATAACTTAAAAGGTCATCTAGCCCATCCCACTACACTAAAGCAAGAATGATTACAAATAAGCATCCTAGAGAGTCAGCTCTGGGCTGCCACGTGGCGGGAAGAGCAGGGTATAAGTATGTTAAATAAATGTACCTCCCTCTTTGGTAATTTGTTCCATTGCTCAACTATTCTTGTAGTTAGAAAATTCTTCCAAGTATTAGGGCAAAACTTTCTTCTACTTCTACCTTGACTAGAGATGAAAGAGGGTTCATGGAAAAATGGGCATCTTATCAAATCTGAGGTGCTCTAATAGACCCGGTCACATGTGACCTGACAGGCTACCCAAGCACTCCCCAGACTGACTCACCAGCCACTACTTCTGCTACTCCTCCCAGCCGAGCTGAGCCAGGTAGCATGCCACAGTCCCATAGCGGGAGTGCGTGCAGGACTGGAGGAGCCGCAGGAGCAGTGGCACCGGCAGGCAGGTGAGTCAGCTGCTCCCACTGCTCCTCCAGCCCTGCGCACACCCCTACTATGGGGACTGTGGCACACCGGCTGGCTCAGTTGAGCAGTGGGCCAGGCCAGGAGAAGCAGCAGGAGCAGTGGCTGGAGTAATGGGAGCAGCAGCACATCTGAGTGGGTGAGTCAGCCCAAGGAGCAGCAGGGGCAGGAATGTCCTGGGACATCACGGAAAGTTCCAGAAAATCCCGGAAAGACCCTTATTTTTGTTGCAGAGTAATAACTGATTCGCAATCAGTAAGGACAAATGCAGCTGAAGGTTTAAAAAAACAGAACTTTACTTTAGCTTTCCCAGGCACAGATCCTTAGTTGCATCTAACTAGTAAGAAGACAAAATGAAGACTGAGACAATGAAAGAGAAGAGAAGAAGAAGTGGTTTACACAAAGGAATTCAACTGCAAAACCCCATCTCCCTTCCATGTACACATAAACTTAGCAGCGCCATCTGGTGGCTCTATAGTCAATTACTGTTCTTAATACAGCAGGCATTAACTTATG
>QEPC01005146.1:1743317-1753723 GCA_003113815.1 Sphenodon punctatus
CCCCACCAATCCCCTCTACCCAATCGCCTCTAACCGTATTCCTGCCTGGCCAGACAAAAAGGCCGTACATCTCTGGAAGACAAACAGGCTTGGGCTTAGGCGAACCTCCAAGGGGAAGGAGTTCCATAATTGTAGAGCAGCAACCAAGAATGCCTCCCTACATGCCCTCATTGTAGCAACTTCATGGACAGTTGGCACTTGCAAGAGGGTGCCCTCAGCCGACCTCTGATACTGCACTGGAACATAGGGAAGAGGCAGTCTTTCAGATACCTGGGGCCCAAGACATTTATTTATTTATTTATTTATTTATTTATTTAACAAATTTTTCCCCACCCCTCCTGCCAAAGCACCTCAGGGCGGCTAACAAGTATAAAAGACAAAATACAATATTAAATACAAATATATATATAAAAACATAAAACAATACAGTCCACCATGGGAAATGTCAAAGAATAAACAAAAGAAACCCTCCCACCCTACCCATCTCCCTTACCCAAAGCCTGGCGGAACAGCCAGGTCATACATTGTCGGTAGAAGGAGGGAAGATCCGGGCCACCCAGGCCTCCGTTGGAAGGGAATTCCACAGCCTAGGTAGAGCCACTGAGAACGCCCTCTCCATAATCGCCCCCTGAGCTACTCAGGGAACTTTGAGAAAGATGCTCCTGGTAGACTGCAGGGGTTGATTCAGAAGCTGGGAGGGTGAGGAAGTTCCTGAGATAGGTGGGGCCCAGACCGTATAGGGCTTTATAGGTAAGCACCAACACCTTGAATTGTGCCCGGAAAGCTATTAGCAGCCAGTGCAGACTCTGGCACACCGGTGTAATGTGCTCCTGGCGACCCATTCCCAATAGAAGGCAGGCCAACACAAGGTTATACACAAACTGAAGCTTCTGAACAGTCGTCAAGGACAGCCCCACGTAGAGTGCATTGCAGTAGTCTAGCCTTGAGGTTATGAAGGCATGGATGATAGCGGCCAGATGCGAATCTGATAGAAAAGGTCTCAGCCTTCTCACCAGATGAAGTTGGTAAATAGCGCTCCTGGCCACCACTGCAATCTGACAGTCCAGGCACAGCAGTGGATCCAAGAGCACCCCAAGGCTGTGAACCTGAGTGACCAAGGGAGGCTGGACCCCATCAATAACAGGGGTTCTGACCACCTCAAATCCACAAGATCGGCCATCCATCATCACCTCAGACTTGTCTGGATTCAGCTTCAATCAGCTCACCCACATCCAGTCCCCAACAGCAGCCAGACACCAGATAATCACTGAGACTGCAGGACCTGGGTCAGATGAAAAGGTGAGAAAGATTTGGGTGTCATCCACATATTGATGGCACCTCACTCCAAATCTCTGAACGATCTCACCCAGGGGCCTCAGATACACATTGAACAGGAGTGGGGACAAGATGGAACCCTGTGGGACCACACAAGGCATCTCACAAGGGGATGATGAGCCACTGCCCATCACCACCCTCTGGGTTCTCCCAGCCAGGAATGAGCGGAACCACTCAAGAGCAGTCCCGCACACCCCAGTTAGTTCCCACAGCTGTGTCAACAACACCCCATGGTCAACGGTATCACAGGCCACTGAAAGACCTAACAAAATCAGCAGGGTACAATTTTCCCTGTTGATTTCAAAGCAGAGATAGTCAGCCAAGGCCACAAACACAGTCTCAGTGCCATGTCCAGGACAAAAACCTGACTGACATGGGTCCAGGAAACTGATAACATCGAGATGCTCCCGGACCTGCAAGGCAACCACCCTTTCAATAACCTTCCCTAAAAGGGAAAGTTAGAGACAGGGTGATAGCTGGATGGCCATCTATCTCGAGTGTGGGGACAGTATTGACCATCTCCCCTCCCTTTTCCGCTGCTAAGGCTGTCAACGCAGTTAAAGCCAGTACTGAACATATGCAAGCTATGGTATGCACATACACATTGGTGGTCTCTGTGCCTCCTGCCCTCCACACTAGATCTAGAGGGGAAAGGGTGGGTGATACAAAACAGGAAGATGTGTGGGCAGCTGAGGCCCCTCATTGTATGTGGGCCCAGTTTCCCATTGTTCTTTCCTCCCTGTGACACCTGCACACCCTTCTTCCTGCTGTTCTCTCCTCACCATCCGATCTAGAGTGGAGGAGTCAGGCAATGCATTACAGCAAGAAGGTGAGATAGCCAGGGATCCCATAAAGCATCAAGCCCTAGGCATCTGTCTGCCTTAAAGTTGGCCCTACTTTTATTAATATCAAAGGACTTTTTAAATTATTATTATTTTATTTTTTTGCTTTTTCATCAGGCCTTTGCCACCTTTAAATAACACAACAGCTGATCTAGCTTCCCATGCAGTGCTAGTGATCACTTTATACCCTAATGGTATATGTATTAATGGTGTACTGCAGAGAAGGTGAAGAACAATGGATCAGCTAGTGTGTATCCAAATTTGAAATTGCTAGCTGAATTCCTGGGGTACTGTATAAATTTAGATATTGCTATAAATGTTTTAGAAATACAGCTTAAGAGTGCTATTTGATACATCAGAGAAATTGTAAATATGTCTGGCAAAGAGTGGCTCTACTCTGAAAAGTGACTATTTAAAACCCCAGTTGGGTTCCAACACTTATTCTCTCTCAATAACTTGCATATTGAATTTAGTCTGTTTGTTAGTCAAAATTGTATTTGCCAACATTAAAAACTCAACAGGCTCCCCGAAAACCCATCTAAACTCCAGATTTCTGCATCTTGACTTCAAGGCCAATAATATGATTTTTTTTTCAATCAGAAATCAGATGGCAATTTTGCAAATGATGTGTCAGTTGGAATAGAATACTTGCACTCTAATGCTAGTGCCAACAACAGTTGAAACCTGATTTTGTCACTAAGTATAAAATAAATTTGTGCAAAGAAGGGCATGTAAAACCAGATTTCCAGTGCACCTCCTTAACTGCCCTCATCAGTCTTTCTCATGAGATTTCCACCTCTCCATGCTTAACGCAGGTTATATCCCAGGCTTTTGGATGATTACCTGCCCTGAATCTCTGAAGGTTTTCAGCTTCCATCCATCACTATTTCAAAGATGGCATTTTGTTTTTCAGGCTGAAAAATAATATTGAAGTGCATTGTGAAATATATTATTTTGTTGGATAACTTTCATAAATAAAATAATCAACAAAGAAATCCCAAATAGAGGTCTCCAGATTACTGGAGGCCTGCTGGGCATTACCTTGTTTATTTAAAGAGGGTTTGTTGTATGATCTGGTTGTCCTCACTTCCTGTTGACTAGAAAAAAAGGTGGGAGGTGGAGATACAGTGAAGAGCAAAAGTAGACCATGGAAACAATAAAATGCTATAGTCTACCATAACCGTCAATGTAATTTCAGTAGTTGCTGTGGCAGTTAAATTTCTCTGATGTATTTATGGAATTTTTGTTTGTTTTGTTTTTGTTTTTTAGTGCTCCGGGGAGTGGTCCCATGTTCAGATCCACTACAGTTACTGTGCGAGACAATTTTAATGAAATCCCACAAAGTGCTATCATAGACTCTGCTAACAAGCAACAAGAATTCAATTGTACGTTAATCCACAACACAAAGAATGCTAACTACATTAGACCTGTTGCTTCTTCCACTCCTGAAACTGCAAGCAATAGTAAGTCAGACACCAACAAACTAGGTGATCAGATGCATGGACTTCATGGACATAAAGTAGGGTTCTCTTTTGCTTTCCCTAAGAAAGCATCAATCAAACTAGAGTCCTCTGCTGCTGCTTTCTATGAATATAATGATGAAGTTTCAACTGAACATGGATTTACTAGAAGAAGCAGATTTGTTCCAGGACCCTGCAATCTTCCAGCTTCACCAGCAACAGATGTAGTGCTTTGTACTGAGGAGAAACATAACTATGTTCACCCCCTGGTAGAGAAAATCAATGACAAAGCAGAAGCTCCTCAAGTTCATGAGTTAAAAGAACTATCCAGTAAGGAGAACACATCGCTAGAGAACACAGTATTAATTCCTCCTGTTACTCCTTTGAAACAGCCTGGATCTTCAGAGTTGGGTGGCAATGATGACAATGTATACTCAACAGCATTATCAGATCAAACATCGTCCAAAGCTGCCATTAGTAGCCAGGCACTTCCTACAGAATGTGACAGTTCTGAACTCTTTGGAGACAAATCCACGGTTCTGTTTGTCAATGAAGATTGTTTATCACTGCAAGATATCATAGAGGAAAAAGATAAAAACATTAGTAGTGATTTATCCACAATTGAAGCTCAAATAAAAAAACATGGGTCTGATGTAGTTATCTCAGCAAATTCTGAAGTGGATAGTATAGCTTTGCAGACTAAACAAGACTCATATAAAAGACCTTGTGAACCTTTTGTTCCTGTTCTTAACAAACATGGATCAACAGTTCTTCAGTGGCCAACTGAGATGTTAATTTACACAAATACAGAACCATCCATTTCATACAGCTGTAATCCCCTATGTTTTGACTTCAGGTCTTCAAGATCAAGTGACTGCCTCGAGAAAAATAGACATCAGTCAAATGTACCTAATTCTTATCACAAGACTGAGTCTGACCAGAGTCTAGTTTTTAAAAAATCTGTTTCCATGTGTGCTGATTACGAAACAGAAAATAATACAAATGTGTTCAGCCATGCAACCTCAGTTATAAATGATATTTCTGCAACTCAGAGCTGTGATCCTGGAAAAAAACAAGACAAATTATGCTTCGATGCCTCTTGCAGGAGTGGAAAAACAGAAAAATACCACATTTTAAAAAAACATATACGAGAGGATTCTGCATTAGATGGAAAACACAACAAAGTCTGGATTAGACGGACAAATGAAAAATGGTTCCATAAGAACAAGAAAAGGAAAAGGAAGAGAAAACTATGTCATCACTATTATGCACAAACTACAAAAGCAGAAACTGAAGTTGCTCCAATAGTTGAATGGGAAAATAATTATGCTGATGGAGATAAATGTCAGAATCTTCAAAAAGTTTCAGAAAAGTGCAATGATGAAAATGGAACAATGTATTTAGCTGAAGAGAAGCTACAGCAGCCACACAAAAATCTTGGCATTGAAACCACTGACCACAAAACAACCATATCTGTGTCAACACGCATTCATGAGAACAACAGTCCATGTCAGATTTGGAACTCAAAAAACAGCAATGACTGTTGGCTTAGTTCTAAAACTCTGCACAGAAGGAACAAAATTATTTCTCATAGACAATCAAAGCATCTGACACTGAAGCCTGGAAGATACTCTAGATCATTTTGTAGCTGGAATGTTAAAAGATCAAACTGCAGTCCAGATCATAAATGTTTAGGCCAGTATACAGAGGAAAATTGTCAAAGTCAGTCCATAAAGAGAGCTCACTGCTTTCTCACTGATGAACCTGAGAGATCTCATCGAAAAAGAAGACAGGATATGTATTCTTGTTCATCGGATGAAAGCTCTTACAGACAGACATTTTTATCGGAAAAGTATTTGAGACAAGCAGGTCATTTAGCTGCACCTTGTAAACCTAAAAGGAAAAGAAGAAGAAAAAGAACTAAAATTCATCATGTATTTGTAGAGAGAGAACCAAGAAGAAACGTAAATTATACGCCTTCCAAAAGCACCCCTATATTAAATATTTTAGGGGAATTGTTAACACAAGATAATGCAGTACAAACAAAAACTCATCCTGTGACAGATTATGCAAAAAATATGGAAAAAACAACCCTTCAGGCAAAAGATGAATCAGCTCTGCAATCCAAAAGTTTGCTTGCATTAGAGAATAACAGAGGATCAGAATGTTCAATTTCAGAGAATATTCCGTGTGCATATCAAGAGGACTTCATGCATTCTGCTTCCCCTGTTCTTGAACATAGTGTTCTGTCAACGACGACACCAGGGAGGGTGCTGGAACAAGAAGAAAAACATGAGAATGTGAGTGTTCCTGAAACTCAAGATCCTTACAAAGTGCCCAGCATTGATAGGAAATTGGAACAAACTCCACCTAAATCATATCTTTGTCACTATGAAGTAGCCGAGGCTATATCACCAGAGAAAATAAAACAGTCAACCAACGATTGGCTGCGGTATAATTCAGGCATCTTTAACAGGCAACCTCCTCTGCCATTCAAAGAAGCACATATAAACGGTCATGCATTTTTAACTACAGAACAGATACTTGCCCCATTTGCTTTGCCTGAGCAGGCATTCATATTTCCCCCAGAAAACCATGAAAAATTCAAAGATCTGCATTGTGAGGCGTATCAACAGATCATGCAGCAAAACATGCTAGCCAATAAAGTGAAGTTTACCTTTCCTCCGACTGCAGTTCAACCTCCTAGCTCCCCTCTGCAGCCTTTGCCCTTGCAGCAGCCATTGTGTTCTACCTCGGTAACCACAATCCATCACACTGTTTTGCAGCAACATGCTGCAGCCGCTGCTGCAGCAAGTACATTTAAGATTCTCCAGCCTCACCAACAGTTTCTTTCACAGGTCCCTGCTCTTTCAAGAACACCTTTACCTCATTTGTCAGTAGGACCCAGACTTTGTCCAGGAAGCCACACAACTTTTGTTGCTCCACCCCAATTGCCACTGATTCCAACTTCAGTCCTTCATCCGAGTCATGTGGCCTTCCCCCCCTTGCCGCATGCACTGTTCCCTTCACTGCTTTCACCACACCCAGCAGTCATTCCTCTACAGCCACTCTTCTAGTCCTGATTTCCAACAGTCTCAAAGTGAACAAAAGGAGATATATAAATGTTCCTCCGTTTTGATGAATGGTTCTGTATATGATGGAAATAAACTGGTTTCCAAGCTTCCTTAACTTGGAATCACCTGCTATAAGTGTAACAATGCAAATATTGAAATGTAAGGTCCAGATCCATAATATAATTAAAGCACTGATTAGTCGGATATTAATATGAACTATATATATGTGAAAATCCTGTCTTAGACTATGTATAATGTATATAAAATATATTTATAGTACTGTAATTTATGTTGTAAAGTATGCTCCTTGTTTTTTTAATCTTTGTGTACCTGCACCTATTTCATGTTTAGACAAAGCTGATGCACTATGTTTTGTACTATGTTCCTTACAACTGTAAATCCAGTGACAAATTAACTCTTGCAATAAATTTTTGTTAATTATTTAAGTATATCAACAATCATTCCTTTTTAACCTCCTGGAAGTTTTTCTTCACCATTTGAATAACATACTCTCCCCATGCTGTGTTTGACCAATCAAGTTTCCTATCTTGTGGTGATTTATCATCAAGGCCTAGAGGCGAAAACCTTAAGGGCAACTGTCTTACTGAGTTAGGGACAAAAGGTAATAGATCTGTTTGGGTTAGCAGTTTGATGTCACTGAGACAAATTTTGCCCGCTTGCAGTATGTGCACAAACTGCTGACTGTTTGAGCCACTTTTCTATATATCAAATCACCCAAAGACTGAGACTGTGTTAAAGCAACATTAAATGGCAAAGGAAAAAACAAACAAACAAGGACATTCATAGTAAAGATAAATTCCAAGTACCACGTCTGCATTTATATACCACAGAAAAACTAAGGCCACCTGTTCAGCCAGACTTCACTTCTTTCACATATACAGGTAGTGATACGCACGAAGGGTAATGTTTTGTCATGTTTCTGTAAGACTCACAGATTGTATAGCTGGTCATTTGACTGTCAGTCTGCATACCCAAGTATAAGGTGCTCCCTTTTGTTACAGTGTGCAGGTCACTGCAGGCTTAAAAATGGGCATGGTCAAATGAAAGTCAGATCTGGAAATTTAGCCAAAAAAGGGGAATCCTTCCCATGGTGCACACACAAAAATGTGCTGGTTTCATGTGACATGGAAAAGGCATGGAAAAGGCAAGGGTATTTAGGCTTAGTGGAAAATTTAAGAAAGCTACAACTTATAGACCATTTCTCATTGTTTATAGTTTTGCATGAAAACCTTTATGCAGTATTCATATTTTTCTCCAAATGTCTTCATGTTTTATGATTCAAAAAAGTTTTCAAGTGGAGAGAAAAACAAGATTTCCCCCCTATCAAACACATCTTCTCATTTTAAACCACTTATTTGTGTTCAATCTGATTCAATCCTTAAACCAGTAACAGGCTTCCTGCTGGTTTTCATGGGAGTTGGGTCAGACCTCAAAGCCTGCAAAGCCTTAAGCGTGTATGGGTCTTTCCCTGCAACACTAATGGTGTATGTGTGTTTTGCCATTGGTTTGAATGGAGCTGTGATTTCACCCAAGGAGGACTTCAAATGAAACTGAGATGTAAGCAAAGATTATCCCACTGAGACGACTTTTAAGGATAACCTATAATGGTGATAATGGTGTCCCTTTCCTGCCGTTCCTCCTTTTGTTCCATAGTACAATCACCATAGAGATCATTCAGGTGTGCTCCACTTTTCTGTGTCCCCCTCCACTTTGTTCTGATCTGCTTCCTCCCATTCTATTGAATCATCTAGTCCTCTCCTGCAATCTGCTTCTTGGTCTGTTGACCTCTAACAGACTGAAGAACACAGCGCTTAGCAAACAGATACTCTCTCACAGGGCCCCATGTTCACTGTGTTTTCCCCATTGCTGCCAATGAACACAAATTCATGCTCATCATAAAAGGGAAATATGTGTTCTGCTATGAAATTAAAAATAGTTTTCTTTTTCCACTTATAGAACTTTAACAAATAAAATAAAGTATAAATAAAGTTGAAGAAAAGGAGGTGGTCCTCCCCAAAACACTTGTTCTATTCTGAAGAATATAAATGCACAATCAGAAATGCCTGTTATTCCCTTTGCCATGTGAAAAATGTCAGCAAACATACATCACAGATATACTATGTTTATATTTCTCATGTTCTTAGCTATTAGTTACATATATGAAGTTCTAATTGAATATTGCATTAAAAAACTGAAACAAAACACCAGCTCCTCAATTTTGAGTATAACATTGAAACCTTGGATCCACACATTTTTCTCTGTCCAGAAAGAATCTTGTAGCTTTAGTAGCGCTAGAAGGAATATACACTATTTTGTTATGTAAAAGGAAACTAATAAGAAGCAGGTTATTGGTAGGTGTGCACATCTCATTTTCATATTTCTGGTAATAATGAATTATTGTTGTTATTAATAACAGAAAAACAAAAATTTAAAAAATAATGAAATTTTGAAATACAAAGTAAAATTTTTGAAATAAAATATTTGGGGAGACATAGATCTGGCTATAGCTTATTTTTAATATGCATAGGATTTTGAGGGAGTGTACCACTTACCCAGGGAGTTATCCCTGCCAAATTTCAGGAGTGGATAAAGGGTTCTGATTTTATAAGCATCATAGTTTGCAATGCATTTCTGACTGTAACATATTTTTTCCATCCAATTTGGATGCAGTTTGGACATATTGTACCCCTCACACAAAGTATCATTCATGCTAATGGGTTCCTATTTTATAAGCAATGTAATTTTCATGGTTTGTGCACACATTTCCAACTGTAATATCTTTATTTTAAATCCAATGTGAATGAAATTAGGAAGGAGTGTACCCCTCACCGAAGGGATAATCCCTAATAAATTTGAGAAAGATTGGATAAAAGGCCCCAATTTTATAAGCAATTGAACCTTTTTTTATTTTAAAAGAAGTTATGCAAATACTAGTCCTGAAACTTTTGGAACAAAAATGAAAATTTCAGGACATAACTGGGACTTAAGGCAACAGGGCAGAGGGGAGTGGGAAACAGTCCAGCAATCAAAAGACATGACTGACACATCCAGACTGGCCAACTGGCATCCCAAACAGATCCTAGGGCACTGTGACAAAGGACATAAGAGAATCACTTATTGGCTCTTTCCTAAGCAGTTACTTCCAACTTCCCATTAACCAGCAAAGAGCTTGGGGTGGGCACAGCACAGAATGAGGATACATGATTGACATTTATTCTGGCCAACTGGCATCACAAACCCATCTTGTACCACTGTGGCAAACGAGAATTCCTAGAATAGGCTTATCTTCTGGCGATGCTGCCCAGGCTTCCAATTTGCCAGTAGCCAATCACTGCAATCAGGGAGGCTTGGGGTGGGCATTGGGGAGAAAATATAAGCTTCTGCCAAGCTGCCCAACCCCCACCATGGCTAGATCTTGTGTGGCTCATAGGCTGGCTCAATGCTCTTGGTGTGTGACGGTGTGTGCTGCAGTCTTCAGACCCACTGCAGTCATTGGGGCGCCGATGACTGAAGCCTATGCCAGCGCCAGTGCCTCTGGCACCTGTTCCTCCTCTGCTCTGCCATCCTCCTGTCTTCCTCACTCTCTCTACAAATGCTCCAAAAAGCAGATCTCTATATCTAGTAAAATCTTTATAATTTAAACAGACAACACTAATTTAATTTAAGGAAATTTG
>QEPC01005146.1:1753823-1764916 GCA_003113815.1 Sphenodon punctatus
TCAGATTTAGTGGTCATCTTTGAAATTTCTGCAAAACATGAGACAATGGTTGAAAAACAAGTGATAGCAGAGCACCACCATCACAAACTGCTCCAGACTGGGAAGCCGCTGGCAACCCAGTCAGGATTGGGTGCGGCCACAGAACAAACGTTCATGCAGCCAGGCCGGGGGGTGGGGAGCCGCACAAATGTGCGGTTGGTTTTCCCCACCCCCAGCACGCCCCACCACCCTCCATGACAGGCAGCCATGCTGGCTCTTCATGGTAGCCACTCTGGGCCAGACACAATATGATACCACACATGATAGCCTACTTTGGCCTGTTTGGGCGTGGCATTTCCTGGGCATGTTGACAGCTAGCCTGGGCTGTGATCCTGGAGGTCTATGGGATCACAGACTGGACTAGCCACCAACACACCAGGAGAACTTGGGGCAAACATCTGAACTGTTCCCAACAAATATGATGGTGACCAGTGGGCCACAGCAGATCTAAGCAGGCCTCAGCAAGCACCCAATGTTACTTGGAGCAATTTGCCTTTCTTCTAATGCCCAGATTTTTTTCCCCTTTATCCCTTGACCATCCTTATTTTCAGGATCTTTGAGGGTCTTCATACCAGTAGGGATTCCTAATAGAGCGGAACCGAATAACATTTCTGGGTACTTGAACCGAATTCCAAAGTTCTGAATAGTCAGTTTGGGTACCCAAAGGCACTTCGGCACTCTTTCCGAAGCTTTGGACTTTGAAAACTGAAGTCCAGGACATCAGAAAACTTCAGAAACTTCTGAACTCTTCCATGCCTGCTTGACGGTTCAGCAGGTGTTACCATGTGCAGCAGCTGCAGCCATTTAATTGCCTAGCCAATCAGGATGTGCACAATGTGCACAACAACTCATCCACCCCATCCTCCTTCCCCCTCCCTCAATTGCCTCACCATTCAGGGTGCACAGCAACACATGCAGCCCTTCCTCCCCCTGCTGCGCCTGCCAGCAGGATGAAACACAGAACAGAAGCCAGCACAAAAAACACCACCACCACCATGTAATTAAAAATCCAGAAGGATCTTTGATCAGTAAGTTCCCTCCACCCCCAAGCATGGCCCATGAATGATACACATGCAAGACTTGAAGCTCAGGGTGGGTAGGAGGGGATTGGACTGCGGTGCCCCGCCAAAGAAAGTCCAAAGAGTACATTAGCAAGCAAATTAAATTGATCCATCGAGTTTCAACAAGGTTTTTTGGGGTGGGGGGTTCATGTGTGGCCCCATGGGTGCCACCAGCGAGACCAGCAGCCTTAACAACCCCACACAAGAACCCAGACATCCCCCCCCCCTAAAAAAGCCTCCATTATGTGTGCCCAGCCCAGCTATACAAGGCAAGCTCCATCCCCCTCCCCCCCCACCACACACACACCATATTAACCAGAAAGAAACTAGAAAGTATTCCCCCAGTGCCCCCACCTAGTCACATCTTGGCAAAACTTCTTGAACCTACTACCCAGAAAAGCAGGCTAGTAAGAGTGGGACAATTGCTCCAGAAGAAAACCCCACAAAAGTGCAACTGCATGCAGAAGAAAAACAACAACAAGAGTGTGTGTACTAACAGCATGGCCCATCTCAGCAGTGAGTGCACCCACTGTAAAATCATTATTATGCCAACGAAGCAGTGCACAGAAAAAACAGGCTAGCAAAAATGGGACATTTGCTCAAGAAGAATACAACAAAACAGTGCAACTGCGTGGAGAAATCCCACCAAAAGCCAGCCAGCCTGATAACACTCACAAGAAGGAAACCAGACATTCATGCACACCCACGGGCATCCTCTTGGCATGGCATTGGTACTTTGGCACAGGGGTAACTTGAACAGACCAGACACTGGTAATTTGAAAAGACCAGACTTGAATGCACAAACCAGACTCCCAGCAGCAAACCAGTACGGAAACCAGACATTCCCCCCACCCCCACACTGGCACCCTATTGGCATAGCATGGTTCTGTGGCACTGGTAACTTAAACAGACCAGGCAAGGGGAAGTGAAGCCAGGCAGAGAGATCCCTCTGGCCTCATGGTCCCAAGTGCCAACCAAGCAGCAGACAGAATTAGAAGCAATGTGGCACCAATTTTTATTTTTTATTTTTTTTAAACTGCATGGCATGGTAAAGGTAACACACACACACACCCCTGCATTGGCCCTATGGACAAGCCAGGCCAGGTCAGGAACCCCTCCCCCACCAGCCAATTACTTACAGATCCAGCAGCACTGTAGCACACAGCCAAATTCACCCAAGAAAATTGACAAAATGTTTGCAGCCACTTTAATTTTACCCGGCCAGCCAATCAAAACTTGCCATCTGGCTTGGCCAGCCAATCAAAACTTGCTATCTGACTTACCATCACTCAACTGTCCCCTCCCATACCCCCCTCCAACCAAATATGGCACTAAGTTTCATTTCCAGAAGAAGCTCAACTGTCCACCAGCCCCCCACGTGCGCAGCAGTTTTCAAAGTTTTCTGAATAACGGCCTTGGTCCTTGGAACTTCAGAATTCGGACTTTCTGAAACAAATACCATAATCTTCACCAAATTCTGAAGTTTACTGAAGACTTCATTTCAGCCCTAATTCCTAAGTGTAGTAATGTTTCAACAATCATGAAAGACCTCCTGCAGGGGAGCTTTCTTACTCCAACGGTATGCAGCAAAGAATGCATCCTACCTTTCATACTTTTTTAGCTCTTGGCATAGGGCTGAAGTCAGAATAATGAAAGAGTGGTTTCTTTAGCTGCCTGAAATTAGAAAACTTTTTAAATTCCAGTATCTGAAGGAGAACTTTTAAATTGTCACTTCTCCTTTCAGGAGTGTTTTTTTAAATTTTCCTCTTTTAACTTTCCACGGTTATGGCCTCAGCATGTGTTTCTTTTTTGTGTGTATTTTTGTTTATGATGATAATATTAAAGTACCTAACATGCCAAATGACTATATTTTGCCTTCATTCTATTTTCTACAGTGACTTTCCTCAATGTACATATTTTAGCAAGACCATACAAACTAACTGATAGCACACTTTATTTCGTATATTAGTTTACACATATTAGACAACACTCTAAACTAGTGTAAATTGGGGTAGCTTCCCCATGGAGCTATGCTGAATTCATAAGAGGTGACCATGGCCCCTTGCCTTTTGTAAATCTTCTAAAGCCTCTCTATTAAGAATTCATACTAAATAGTCTATACAAATACATTTCTAAGCAGTTATTTGTTTGTATCTGAAACTAATAAACTTGAATCTGTTGGCTATATTGTTCATGGTCTGTACAATATATTCTTAATACATCCACTTTTCTATTGGCATTGGTATATATTATCTGAATATTTCTGTATATAAGCAAACTGTACTATTGCACATGCGTGTGGTATATGCTATATTATGTAACGTTTTATCATGTTGTTTTAACTTTTTTACTGAAATTAGAAATTTTTTATAACGCAGAAGTGTTATGTACAAATGCCATTAATTGTATAAATTAACATGACTCATTCTACAATACATACACAGAAATTTTGAAGATCATTTTCTTTTGATATTTGCACCAACTTATTCTTATTTTTATTTTAAGACTTAAATCTTATTTTTTTTGTATTTTTTCTCCTCCTCTTTATGGGTATATTTTATAAAGAATTTGTTCATTTCTCTTGTTTGTTTGTTTTTTATTGTTTGTTATGGATATGATCAAATAACCTTTGCATTTATATTTAAAAATAAATCGTAACACTTTTTTCCTACTTATAATTGCACAAATAAATGTACCTATTAAAACAATCCTAAGACTTCTCAACTTGAGTTTCAAACTTTTACCTTTTTAGGCTATCCTTGTGTCCATAACTAAAATGGTATTTCTGTACACAGTTCACATTGCAGATCATGTGTTTTCTTTTTAAAACAATAACAACAAAACTGTCACTTTCCCTCCTTTGAACTAATACTTTGAAATCAAACTCTAAATCTGAAATGACTTACAGAACAAATCATTTAAATTGTTTGACGCATTTCTCATTCCTTTTCTTTAAATGCTTTGCAGAAGCTATGCTTGGGGGCAGGTATGCTAAGGGTTGTGGCTTCTATTCCTCCTCTGTGTGTCCATGAGACTTTTCTGTCTGCTGGCTTGTAAAATATGTACATTTTTATTTTTCTGCACACTCCAAAAGGAAAACTGCAAAATTTGCTGTGGTTTTAACCACTATTCTTGCATTTTTCACTGTCTCAGACCATGCTTTATTGTCATAAGGAATCTAGAGTAAAATGGCATATATACACATGCATGCACGCATGCACACATCCAACGGAAGTAATTTCAGTGATATATCTGAAAATGCAGATATCCACAAACGACACAAACTATTTGTTTCACCACTATCATCCAATTCCTATTAAACCCCCACAAAAATTCTTCAGCTTTGAAAAGTAAATTGGGAGGTCAAAGGTGCAAAACTGCTTTAGTTAAGGGAACAGTATATAGTTTGTTGGGCACTATGCAGAGACTTCTGATGGCTGGATTAAACTCAGTAGCCAGACTGTTTTCTTGTAGCGCTGGTGGTAAAATTGTGAAAAGATGATTAATGGGTCAAGGGTTCAAATCTAGACATTGTGGTAGGCTGAAGCTGTGATTACGTGCATATTTCACATGGGGAGGGGTGGTAGATGGGAGTGTGGGGTTGGGTGGTAGGAATGCTGTGACACACGCACCCTGGTCAGAGGGAGATTCTGACATAGGTATTAGGGGTGGGGTTTCCCTCTGAGTGGGAGGGTCATGGGTTGAGTGGGAGATGAAGTGGTGAAGGTAGTTTGGTTTTGGAGGAAGAGAGGAGGAGACTCTCCCTGGTGAGAGGAGAGGATTGGAAAGTGTTGGAGGGGAGGGGTTTCTTTCCCACCTACCTGCTTCGCCAACTGTTCTCCAGAGATGCCAGGCATGGGGCATACTCACTGGCTGCCTATGACCCTATTGATCCTCCGTGGAATATTACTTCTGCAAGGCCAGCCTAGAGCCGGAGGGCAGAGGCTGTCTGGGGGAAGGGGGGGACAGCTACTGAACCAATCAGGGTCATGTTGGGGGGGAGGTATGGCAGGTGGGAGGAAAAAGCATAGTTAGGCACCTAGTGTCTGCTGCCCTGTCCTACTCCCACTCTCCCCATTCCCAGGATATTTGGAAGTTAAGACCAGTGGAGCCCCTGATCTGTCGTCAGTGCTGCTTAATGCAAGGTCAGTTGATCTTCCATCTTTGATTTTTTTTTCAGGATGAAGTCGCTGACCGCATATTCGTTACAGAGCACTGACTGGATGAGCCATCTGGGCCTATATTGTCCCAGATGATGCTGGCCAGGTACCATGGGAAGCACCACCCTAAGATTGCTTAGTATCTGGTCTAATATCATGTGCCTAACTGGCATAGTATCCGGTGCCTAACTTGTCCATTATAGAGTATGTCTACCTTGTGTTTGCGACCTGGGATAGATTGCATCAAGTTCTTCTGCACAGTGGACTTGCTGGTCAAGCTGGTCTCGGAGGTTGTACTGACGTTCAACCAGACTTACAGTCTTGGGTGACTTCAATATATATGCATAGGCCAACCTTTCAGGCAAGAAGTAGGACTTCATGGACTCCATGACAACCATGGACTATCCCAGATAATATCTGGCCCAATGCATGAGGTTGGGCACACACTGAATTTAATGTTCCGCATCAGCCTGGGAAGAGGAGTTCTAATTATTGTGGGTGTTGTTAGGATGCTTTTGTCATGGTCAAACAATTACCTTCTGAAGTCCCAAATCCCTGCCCTCCTTTGCTTCCATCAGGGTGGTGGATCAGTTAGGTTGGCCCACCCCTGGAAAAAAATGAATTCAATAGGATTCCAAAACTCTCTGGGAGATTTATTTATGTATATATTCAAATTTCTACCCTGCCCGTCCCCTAAGGCTCAGGGCAGCTTACATAATAAAACACACACATCCAAAAAATACAATAAAACTCCATTTTAAAACCTCATTCAAAAACTCACCCTCACCCCTAATCCCTCCCACCTCTGTCATTAACCCCGCCTGTCAAATGCTTTGCCAAATAGAAACGTTTTCTACTGCCTCTGGAAAATGCTCAGGTTCAGTCTCTGACAGACTTCCAGGGGAAGGGAGTTCCAAATACTGGGGCAGCAACTGACAATGCCTCTCTGTAGGCCCTTGTCATACAAACAAGATTAGGAGGTGGTACCCACAAGAGAGGACTCTTGGCCGACTGCAGGAGTCAGAATGGAGCTTGGAAGGAAAGGTGGCATCTCTGATATGTGAGACTCAGGGCCATTTAGAACTTTAAAGGTCAGAACCAGCACTTTGAATTGTGCTCGGAAAACTAAAGGCAACTAGTGTAATGTGCTCACGGTGACCCACCCCTGAAAGGAGCCAGGTTGCATTCTGTATTAGGTGCATCTTCTGGACAGTCACCAAGGGCAGCCCCCGTAGAATGCATTGCAGTAGTCTAGCTTCAAGATAATGAAAGCATGGATGATGATGGACAGATAGGAATCACCAGATTGAGTTGGTGAAAAACACTCCTGGCTACCACTACAACCTGGTGTTCCAAGCGCAGCGAAGGGTCCAGGAGCACTCCAAGGCTGTGAGCCTGAGTAATCAGAGGGTGCCAGACTCCTTCAATAGCAGGGGCCCCAATCCCCTCATATCTCAGGAACCACCTCACCCTCCACGTCTCAGAGCGATCCCTTCGGTCCACCGGGGCGCCTTTCCGGAGGTCCCCTATGTAAAATGGGGGGCCACAATGGAGAGGGCGTTCTCGATGGCCGGGCCGCGTTTATGGAACTCTCTCCCGGAGGAGGCTCGCCTGGCCCCAGGCCTGTTGGCCTTTCGATGAGTTTGCAAGACATGGCTGTTCGCCCAGGCCTTCGGAGGGGAGGGTGGGGTAGGGTTTGGGGCTTTAGTGATGTTTTATAAATTGTTGTGGGTTTGGTCTTTTTTATTGTTGTTGATTTTAGTATTATTGTGTTTTTATGATGTTGTAAGCCGCCCCGAGATGCCATAGGCATGAGGGGGCGGCCGATAAATTTAACAAAATAAATAAATAAATAAATAAATAAAATTAAATAAAAATAAAGTCTCACAACCGGCCGATCATCATCACTTCAGTCTTATCTAGATTCAGTTTCAATCAGCTCACCCTCATCCAGTCCCCAACAGCCGCTAGGCATTGGGTAAGCACCGAAACTGCAGGATCTGGGTCAGATGAAAAAGAGAGATAGAGCTGGGTGATCTTGCCCAGAAGCCTCAGATACACATTGAACAAGAGGTGAGACAAGATGGAACTTGAGGGATGCTACAGGGGAGGTTCCAAGGGGATGTTGAACAATCTCCCATCACCATTTGCTGGGACCTCCGCAACAGGAATGAATGGAACCAATCAAGGCCACTGAAAGGTCTAACAAGATCAACAGGGCACAATTCCCTCTGTTGATCTCCAGGCATCGACCAAGGCCACAAGAGCAGTCTCTACGGTATTCCCCAGATGACTGGAATGTGTCCTGGAATCCAATAGCATCGAAGTGAGCCTGAAGCAGTTGGGCAACCAACTGTTCAATAACCTTCCCTAGAAAGGGAACTTTAGAGACAGGGTGATAGTTGGCTGGGGAGTCAACGTCCAAAGATGGGTTTTTGATCAGGGGCCAGAGAACTGCAGTTTTGAGGGTGTCCGACAAGCTACCCTCCCAAAGGAAGGCACTGAAAACCACAGCCAGCAATGGCCCCAATGTCTCCTGGCTGGCTTTCACCAGCCAGGACAGGCAAGGATCTAATTTACAACTGGTTGCCTGCATCACCCCAAGCACATTCCCCAGATCAGTGGGTAATACCAATTGAAACTGATCTAGACAAACAGGACAAGACTGAGCTTCTACATCCCCAAACTCTGACTCTACAGTTGAAATAGCAGCACCCAAGTCATGGTGAATATAAGCGATTTTGTCTTCAAAGTAGTTGGTTAAAAAATCATAGATAGCAATAGATTACTCTAGTTCACAAGAGAGACCAGCCAGATTAATCAGGCCATTAACCACTCAGAACAGCTCCGCAGAGCAAAACTTTGCAAATGCTATAAAAGCAGAGAAGAAAGCTTTCTTCACCACTATCACAGCCACAGCAGTCTTTAAAAAATAATCTGTGCCGCAAACGGTCGCAAGTTGAGTACCACCTGTGCTCTAACCGCCTACCCTTCCACTTAATTGCCTCAGGTCCCCTGAATACCAGGAGGACCTATGCTTCTGCAACAGTGGCAGCAGATGCCTGGGTGCAACCATGTTGATGGCCATTGTCAGGATGTCATTCCACAAAGCAACCAGGCCATTGACAAAGTAGCTGTCAAGTTTAGTGATTATAAATACTGTGAAATAAATAAATAAATTCCCCTGAGATTTCAGGAAACCAATTGGATCCATTAGTCTCCATGGGCAAACCAACTTAACTGGTCCACGACCCCTAAAAGCGCATGGGAGGGCAAGATTCTGGGCCTTCAAAAGGTAATGGTCCGACCGCAACAACGGTCTTGTAACAACACCCCCAATAATCAGGACTCCTGTTTCCAAGCTGGAACAAAACATCAAATCCATGTGTGTCCCACCTCATGCGTCAGGTCAGATATTAGTTAGGAAATAGACCCAAGATTGTCATGAAGTCCCGCACTGGCCCCAAAAGGTTTGTCTTGGTGTGTATGTTGAAGTCATCCAAGACTATAAGACTTGGGTGACTTTAAGACCACCTCTGAGACCAACTCAGCCAGATTGGTCAGGGAGTCTGTCATGCAGCAGGGTGATCAGTATACCAGCAAAGTATACCTGTGACTCAATAGCTCTGATTTGGGGTAACTGTGCTAAAGCTCCATCCAGAGTTCTACTCCCCTGTCTGTGCACCCATGCCACCTTTCTGTCAGGTGATAAGTGGGCATTTAGACAAACATATACCCAGAGGTTTTTCCCGTTTAAATGCCAGAATGGCTATCTGAAGGAGTGGGGATAGCAACTTGTATCTGTTTCATCAGAGATGGAGCAAATTGGCCAAAACCATCAAATATGATATTTGCCCTGTATAATAATTTTAGTCCTAGTTGATATTTAACATTTTAACATTTTAAATTTCTCTATTTAATATACTGCATATATAAAAAATAACCTGATCTATCCTGCATCAGAGATAATTACTCATTAAAAGTGCTAGTGCTTCTCAGCAGTCAATCTGACTTCTGAATGCTTATTCAGCATCACAATATTCATCCAGTACTTTGATGCAACAAATGCTTCAAAGGGCCTTTTTGCACAGACCCCCCCACACCCAGACACATGTGCGGGTGGAAAGGCGTCTGTGCGATTGCCATGGTGGGGGCAGGGGGGATGGGGAGGCATCTGTTTGAACGCTGCGGCCGGTGAGTGGGGGTGCATGCACACTCCCACACTCTACCCATCACCGATGCACAGAACAACCGGTGCCAATGGCAGATGTTCCGTGCGTGGAGGTGGATAGGGGTCCATGGGAATGCACCTCCACACACCGCCTACCTACCCATCCCCACACACACCCGCACCCATTTGAAAAGGGCCAAAGTGACACGGCAAATGCGGTATATAAAGGTTTAAGCTGTGTTAGTACAGGGCGCACAAGACTGGAAGGAGAAAAATCATAGTTACTGATCTTCGTAAATGCAAAGGGGCCTCTCATCAGAAAAATCTGATGCAATAAACAGACAGGAGGACCCTTCCCTCTTCCCATCTGCACATTGGATGATTTGCACTATTTTATACACTACAGAATTATGAATTAGGGCTCTATGGTCACAGTGGGTGCTTTCAGATGGACAGCCTGCTTCACCCCCAGGCTGACCTGTCCATGTAGAGAGTGAGTGCCAGATGTCCAAACCAGAGCAGTAGGGGTGTGCACTTTGTTTTCCTTATATTGATAATGATAATGACATTCTCGTTTTTGTTATCGTTATTGCAATAACAATAATGAACATAAATAATAATGAAATCAATAATAACAGTCGTTATTGATTTTGTTATTGCCTGGTACGTGTTTTTTTGGAGGGAAATGTGAAGAGGGGAGGAGGGAGCAGACATCTCTGAGCCAGAAATAGTGTTGAACTCTTGAACCAGCCCTGTGATGGGAGGGGAAGGACCTGATGGATGTAATTGCTGGCCAATGAGCAGGGCAAACAGGTCCCAGGCAGTTAAATGGCACTCTGTGATTGCTCAATGCCTCCTGCCTCCCAGAACCAATCATGGGGGCTCTGGGGAGGACACTGCAACCCCTTATGTTGCAGGACCAGGCTGTTTGAATCTTGTTCTATGTTAGCTCTTTCTGTGTCAGGCTGCATTTACAGAATTCTGGTGCTTGAACTAAAAATCTTCCCCAGCCCCCAGTGTTATACCTTACCTTTCCTTATACCCTTTATTTTACCTTTTACCTTCCCGTCTGTCTCCCCCTGGACAGATAGATAGATATACCCCCTTTTTTGTTGCCTTTCTCCTTCCCCTGTCTGTCTCCCCCATCCATATTATATATAGATATATTAGATAGATACTAGGCTTTTTATATTTATTATGAATTTTTTATTATTATTATTATTATTATTATTATTAATATTATTAGCATTTATATATAGCGCCAGAAGTGTACCTGGTGTTTTACAGAGAATAAAATAGACACGGTCCCTGCCCGAGAGCTTACAATCTAAAGACAAGGGGATGAGAGACAGGGAAGGGGGAACAGAGGGAGAGACAAGGGATGCAACATTCACAAGGATGCAAGAACTCAGGTGCATGTTCTTGGCTTGGTTACAGTAAATAGGAGTTTGCAGATAACAGGTGGGGGATAATCCTGGGTGAGGATGATTAGCAGGAGTTAGTAAAGGCAGAGCAGAAGAGGTGGGTTTTGAGGAGGGACTTGAAGGTGTGGAGGGTGGGGGCAAGGCGGATGAGGGCAGGAAGGGAGTTCCAGGCATGCGGGGGCAGCGAGGGTGAAGGAACGAAGTCGTTTGGGGGAGCAGGGGAGGAGTGGGAGGGTCA
>QEPC01005146.1:1783776-1803744 GCA_003113815.1 Sphenodon punctatus
CCCCCATTTACCCCTCCCTCCCCCCTCCCCTCCAAAGGCCTGGGCGAACCGTCAAGTCTTGCATGCCTGCTGAAAGGCAAGCACACCCGGGGCCAGGCGGACTTCCTTCAGAAGGGAGTTCCACAACCGTGGCCCGACTACCGAAAACGCCCTCTCCATGGTGGCCCCCCACCTTACATGGGGGATTTCCAGATAGGTGCCCCCAGTGGATCGGAGGGTCCATCCTGAGTCACGGAAGGTAAGGTGGTCCCTGAGATAAGAGGGACCGAGACCATATAGGGCTTTGTATACCAATACTAGCACCTTGAACTTGGCCCAGTACGCTATAAGCAGCCAGTGCAGAGAACGGAGCACTGGTGTAATGTGCTCATGGTGACCCGTCCCCGTAAGGAGACAGGCCGCCACATTCTGCACCAGCTGCAGCCTCCGAACCAATATCAAGGGAAGCCCCACGTAGAGCGCGTTGCATTAGTCAAGCCTTGAAGTAACGAAGGCATGGATGAGAGTGGCCAGGTTGGATCTGGAGATGTATGGGCGCAGCCTCCGCACCAGATACAGCTGGCGGAAGGCAACTTTAGCCACTGCCTCCACCTGCCGATCCAGGCGGAGGTTCACATACAAAATCATCCCCAGACTCCGTACCTGCTGGGCAACCGGAGGACAGGACCCCCCAATAGGAGGAGCCAAAATCTCCTTCGCCCTCTACCCTACCATCACCTCCATCTTATCTGGGTTCAGCTTCAGTCTGCTCTGCCTCATCCAATCCACCACAGCCTCCAAACACTGGGAAAGTATCAAGACAGCAGGACCTCGGTCCATTGAAAAAGAGAGGTACAGCTGTGTGTCATCAGCATATTGGTGACAACACACCCCGAACCATCTCATGGTCTCCCCCAGGGGATGCATATACACATTAAATAACAGTGGAGACAGAATGGAACCCTGTGGAACGCCACAGGTCAAGGCCTGGGGGCATGATGTTTCAGCTCCCAGCACCACCCACTGGCTTCTGTCTTAGAGGAATGAGCGGAGCCATCCAAGAACAGTCCCATCCAGACCCCCCCAGATCTCACAGCCATCTCAACAGCAGTCCATAGTCCATGGGATCAAAAGCGGTCGAGAGATCTAGCAGGACCAGAAGTGTTGACCGTCCTGCATCCATCTCCCAGCGGAGATTGTCGGCCAAAACCACCAACGCCGTTTCAGTACCATAGCTGGGGCAGAACCCAGATTGAAAAGGGTCAAGGAAACCGATGCTATCAAGATGCCGCTGGAGCTGCGGTGCCACCGCCCATTCAATAACCTACCCTAAAAAGGGAAGGTTAGAGACATGGCGGTAGCTGGCGAATGCATCCATGTCTAAAGATGGCTTCTTCAGCAGGGGACGCACCACAGCCTGCTTAAGGCTGGGTGCCAGTCTACCCTGCCGAAGAGACGCATTGATAACCCTCGCCAGCACCATCCCTAGCATCTCCCTGGAGGCTTTCACCAACCAGGATGGGCACGGATCGAGTTGACAACTGATGACCCTAACAGACCCCAGGACATCCACCGCATCAGCTGGCGTCACTTCCTGAAACTCAACCCAAGAAGATGGACCAGACTGGCCTCTGCAACCTCATGCTCCTCACTGACTGTCTTCAATCTGGTGTCGAAGTCGCTCTGGATCTGAGAAATCTTGTCTGCGAAGTAGGTGACAAGTTGCTCACAGCGGGCCTGGGACAAGTCCCCATCCAGGCGGAGGGAGGCCAGACTAACCAGCTCCCGAAACCACCCTAAATAGCTCTGCTGGGCGTGACTTCGCAGACGCTATGAGGGCAGCAAAGAATTCCTTCTTTACTGTCCTCACAGCCTCAACATAGGACCTCAAATGGGCCCTATGGAGAAGACGGTCAGATTCAGAGCGAGTCCAATGCCAGTGTCACTCTAGTCTCCTGCCTATCTGCTTCAAACCCCGTAACCCTGTGGTAAACCACGGGGCCCTGCAGTGACGAAGCGGAGGCAGGGGACATTTCGGAGCCACCCTGTCGATAGCTGCCTCCATAGGTGTTCCAGAACTGGACCAGCTCGTCGACAGTGTGGCCGTTAGGGTCTAGTGATAACTTCCCCAGGGCCTCCTGGAACATCTGTGGTTACATCAGAATTTGAGGGCAGACCAACCTAACTGGTTCCATCCCCTTCTGGAGGTGGTGTGATGGGAGCCAGGCCTGTACAGGAGATAATGATCTGTCCATGACAATGGTGTCATCCTGACATCCCCCACTAATGGCTCACCTGCCTCAAGGCCTGAACAGAAGACCAGGTCAAGGGTATGCCCCTCCATGTGGGTCAGGCAGTTGACAATTTGGGCAAGTCCATGGTTGCCATGGCAGCCATGAACTTCGCTCGGCTCCTGCAAGGCCAGCATCGGCATGGGCATTGCAGTCCCCCAGGACCAAGGTCCTGCATGCCCTGAAACCCTCTCACGATCTCCTCTAACGGCTGCATATAAATGTTAAACAAGTAGTCGCAGCAATGTTAGGGACTGCCATAGAAACCAAGTGACCACAGCTGCCTGGAGCAAAGCAGTTTACCAGGAGAACTTTTACACAGAGGCAGCTCCCCCCCCCCACCCTGGGAATTTGGGTTACTGCCCCCCTAGCACCATGGGGGATGCCCACCCATGTTTAAAAAAAAACAAAAAAAAAACACACACCATCGCTTTGACAGCAGCAGCAGCCTCCGACTTCTGCTTCAGAGGCTGCTGCTGATGTCAGTGGTCTCCCTTCTGGGACCCACTCTCAGAGCCACTCTGAAAGTGGGCCCTGGAAGGTACAAAAAGGCTGAGCTGCTCAGCAACCCAAACCAAACGCGATTTGGGTGACTGAGGCCCTCAGTCCACAGCACGCTTAGGACGTACTGTGGAGGAAGGGGCTAGCCTTTTCCATTGTGCCTAATGGGCACAATGAAACCTCTCGCCTGGGCACTTGATGCAAACGCCCATGCGAGAAGCTTTGGGTCGGGTGACTGAGGCGCATGCACACTGCTCCCTACCTCAGACACATATGCTCAGGGACAAGACTGGTGGCGCACTGTTGTGCTCCCTCTCCTACTCAAACAGCATGCTGCCAGCCTCATCCACTTCCCTGCTGCTGCCGCTCTTCCCCCCAATCTGCCGCTCAGAGTGGTGGGCGGGGGGGAGCAGCAAGGCAGGGAATTTTTTTTTTTTTGCTTTTTAATTGCCCACATGTCCTGGCTCCGGAGGAGCAGGACTTGCGGGCAATTTAAACCAAGGTAAAGTCTCCCCCCACCTCTGCCTGCAGCCCAGCCCACCGGGGACCACTGGAGCAGCAGCCAGGTAAGTGATCCTTCCCCCCAACCCTGCTCCCACCCCCTGAGGAACCCCCCACAGTGCTCCCACCCTGCTCCCACCCTCCAAGGGTCCCCCCAGCCTGCTCCCACCCCCAAGGGTCTCCCCACCCCGAGGGTCCCCCCACCCCTCTCCCACCTCCCAAGGGTCCTCCCACCCTTGAGGGTCCCCTCACCCCCCAAGGGTTCCCCCCACCCCCAAGGGTCCCCCCACCCTGCCCCCTGTAACTGTGAGTCTGGCGATCTTTAGGTGTGTTCACAATGCTGGAAATGGGATGCTTTTTATTTAAATCCTGAGATGTAACTGTGAGTCTGTAGATCTTTAGGTGTGTNGTCCATCCAACATTCACCCTTGGAACTCCTTGCTGCTGGGTTATGCCGCCCACTGTTGCCCTGGCTCTGCCCACCGTTGTCCTGGCTCCACCCACCATTGCCTGCCGGTATCTTCGTCACTGGCAGGCCGGCCCACCTTACTGCCCCTCGAACCTCAAAACCCACCAGCCACCCCTGCTTTTACACACAAAAGTTTGGGGAGAAGTTCTATGCAGAAGTTCAAAGAGCCAGATGTTTAAGCTCTGGTGAATGATTTAGACACACAGAAAGTTCAAGATGTAACAGCAAGCATGCAGGAGAAATATGTGTGTAAAAACACCCAAAATGTCCGTGATCTCTGTGGTTTTATAAATCTGGATCCGGTAACATCTGGGTGTCTCCCAGAACTTGTGTGTAAAAAGTTCTCCTTGTAAACTGCTTTATTCCAGGCAGCTGTGGTCACTTGGTTTCCATGGCAGCCTCTCCTGTCTACAGCTGTGGCTACTTTAGGCTGCCTCAGGGCAGTGTGTGTGTGAAGAATGCATCCAGGAACTTACTTGTGGACTTGTAAACCCAGAAGATTGAAAGACCAGCACTTTAAGGTGTGTGTAAAAATGCCCACTGAGTGTGTGTAAAAATAAGGTGTGTGTAAAAATGCCCACTTAGTGTGTAAAAATCTCCCACTGACTTCACTGAGAGAGGCTTCAGTCCTCAGAGCACTTCACTAGCACAAGCCCAATGGAATGAAGAATGCATCCAGGAACTTACTTGTGGACTTGTAAACCCAGAAGATTGAAAGACCAGCACTTTAAGGTGTGTGTAAAAATGCCCACTGAGTGTGTGTAAAAATAAGGTGTGTGTAAAAATGCCCACTGAGTGTGTAAAAATCTCCCACTGACTTCACTGAGAGAGGCTTCAGTCCTCAGAGCACTTCACTAGCACAAGCCCAATGGAAAGAAGCCTCAATTCCCAGCCAATGTGAATAATCAGTTACAGTTAATGAGGCAACTGAGCCATCATAACATGAGAACTTTAAGCATTCAGCTTACCAGGAGCAGGTGCCTCCAAGTAAGTTAATCCTATTGAAAAGTCAGAGTGACTTGACTATTCAGTGATTTCACTGCAACAAAGGAATGCAACACTGAAGTAAAAGAGAACGAACATTTTTATTTTGCAACTATCTGAGGTATTCATTATATCATTAACCTTGTTCTGTAAATCATCATACAAACTTTTTGTCGCTGTTCTCATGGAAGAAAGCAAAAAGAAAGACAGGTTATGGGGCTTCCACACCATGCCTTCTTATTTCTAAACCAGTCTGAGGAGAAATCCCATTTCACAGCTAGTCATTACAGTCCAATGGATACCCAGTATCCACCTTGCACCCAGAGCTCTACCATGGAATTCGTTTGGGTATCAGACCATGAGGTGGTGCACCAGAAAAAAAATTGTTTTCATTTCTATTTTTAAAATATTATTAATTTATGTTTTCATAATACCATAAACAAAAATGCCCATTTTCATTTGTTATTTAAATGAAAAACATAAAAATCAATACAATAAAAACATAATCTTTCATTTCCATGTCTTCAAAAAGTGGCTTCCAAAGGTGCCTCTCTGACACTTTCCCTTTCCCTTCCCAAACTTGGTACTCCCCAGGGTGGCAGAAATATCAGCGAGAGATTGGTCTGCAGCAGCTGGGTAGAGGCAGTGACAGCTGGTGGGTTCTAAGGCTGGTGGGGTACAGGGCAGGGCCAGATGTGGGCAGGGCCAGGCCAACGGTAGGTGGAGCCAATGGCAGGCGGAGCCAAGCCAACCTGAATTTTGAAATTAATATGGAAATTTACAGCCTCAGTTCCCCAGCTGTAAAAAATAAAATAAAATAAATTCTCTAAAAATGGAAACGCTTATGTGTCTCCCTGTGCTCCCCTCATCCTTGCCTTTCTTAGATTGTAAGCCCACTGGGCCATGGCCATGTCTCCCAACAACATGTGTAAAGTGCCAGTCAGTTGCACTGCTTGCACTATATAACTGCTTAATAATAATATGTAATCAATAAAAAAAAACACACTGAATACAGATCTTGGACTCAAGGCAAGGGTTTATTAAACTGCAACCAAACACACAGTGACGCTCTCCCCCAAACACAACCTAAACCACGAGCATGCAGCATCATAGACAGGCTACAACACACAGCAAGCAAAAGAAAACGATCTTAAGTTTGTTCAAACAAGAAAGCCACAACCAAAACACATGCAAAGTGTGCAGAAAAACCCAAGTTCTGAAATGCACATCATAAATGCAGCATGAGGTTTCCCCCAGGATGATGCACAGTTCTTTTTCTCAGGCCAGGCAGGTAAATTTAAAGCCAGCTGCCGATTAGCCAGAACAAGTGGCCTTCGTGTAGAAAATCCCCACATCCCACCTACACACCAAGCTGCAAAGGAACCATTTCAAAATGCATTGCAGCAAAAAAATTCAAGAGAGAAAGTGACCTTGTAAAAAAAAACCACATCCACATGCTAAAAAGTGAATGTCATGTTAACAAAATGGTTGCCTGACTAACTGGTTTCTGTGAATACCTTTCAAGACAGCCTGTGTCCTGAAAATCTTAGGGCTTGTTCTCATGAATACCTATTGCAAGGTAATAAGTTATATAACCACTGACCACACTTTATCCTCATCTTGTTCACACAAGCATGAAAGGAGTTAAAGTGAGGATAAAAAGCAGAGGAAGGTTATCTCTGCAAGGACGCAGGTTTAATCCTGAGAGGAATAATTTTACTATGGGGGTGCTGCTTGTCTATTCAATTCAGAAGCAAGGACCATCTGCCGACAAAATGGAGGTGGGGGGGTTGCCACGCCCCCAGTAGGGGAGATGAGGGTGGAGACAAAGCAAGGGGCTTAGAAAGCTAGTGGGGATGTGATTGGGTGGCGCGGGGGCAGCTTCCCCCCCTTTCGGTAATGGGGGGGTAGGGACGCTTTCCCGCGCATGCGTTCTTCCCTGACAGGAACTCATTGTGCTCAGCCCCTGAGGACAGTGAGCAGCAGGACACAGCGCTGAAGAAAAGCTGGTTCCTGAGTGATAGAGGTGAAGGATGGGGTGGCAGAAGCAGAAGGGAGCTCCCCCCACTGAAGCAAAAATGGCCCAAGAAGGGTCCAGCGGTGGCGCACACAGAAGAGACTCTGAGAGGAGAAGGGGTGAGTGAGGCACCCCTCACCCCGAGAAGGGAAATGAGGAGCATCCTGGAGGCCTGTGAGGCCCTGCAGAGTGGGGACAGGAGAGGAGAAGGGGTAGAAGCGAGGTCCAACAACCCCCTGGAGGACCCTTTAGAAATTGGGGGGGGGGGGGGCTGGACTGCCAGGTGAACTTGAAGGGGCAGGAGGATAACCCTTCCAGCAAGGTTTCCGGAGGATGAGAGCAGCAGGGCACAGAGCGACTGCTCTGCCCAGACCCACCCCCCCTCGAAGGGTGAGTGAACCCTGGGGACAGGTAGGTGAGTTATGGTCCCCTAATGCCCAGGGGCTACCCAGTCAGACTGGGCAAAGGGGGCAAAGGGGCTCAAGTCAGGGTGGACAGGCTCCCCCACTCCCAAGGACAAGGAACTGGGGGCTATGGGGAGCATTCCTAGCGGGGCAACCCACACGGGGACAGGAATGCCCCGTCAGCGACTCTGGGGGCTCCCCCTCCGGGGAGGACCCTCACAAGCTTGGGGGAAAGAGTTATGTTCCAACACAGGAGGAAGAAGGACCATCAGGCGGCCTCCCGCCAGCAGACAATGCGGACAGTGACGAGGGCGGTGACCAAGAAATGTGGGACAGAATACAGGCCTTGGAACGCAAGTTGGGTGCGATGGTGGATCGGAGGAGAAGAAGCCTGGAGCAACCAACAGAGGGAACTGGGTGGGTCTGTGAACGTGAGCAGCTGCAAAACTTCGGGGATGGTAACTGAGTAGGCCGGGGTTTTAAGCAACAATCACATTGGTTGGCATCCACAGATCTCTGGCTGCAGCAGCAGTTGGGAAATTTGGGGGTGCAAGGAGGCCCGAGATGGAACACTATGGGGAGATCATCAGGATGGTCTGAGGGGGATCCACAGGGGCAGTTAAACCAAGCCAGTCAAGGGGTGGTCAACAACAAGCTGCGCAGATGCTCTGGTGGAACAGGACCTGGGTAAAGGTCACATCAGTCCCCGCCCCCCCCCCGGGGTATCAGGCAGCAGGTAGTGGTTTCCTCCAAGGGTGCACTTGGGGGCCAAGAGGATTACATGAATCGAGGGGGTGTGTGGCCCAGGGGACCTTAAACTGTACTGGCACTGCAACTGATCGCCCCTACCACCACAAGGGGGGGGATATTCGGAACTCTCCACCCCCCATTAGGCCTGGCCTATGTGATCAGGAGAAGATATGGAGGGGAGAGTACATTGATATCTTTGCTCTCTTGTTCAGCGATCCCATTGTGGATACAGCTGAAAAGGAGAATCGAAAAGAAAAGGAGAGGTTCTGACGGCCTAAGGCTGATAGGAACTGGACAAATTGGTCCTCAGCATTTTCTGTCTATTTGGGGGTAATCTTAGAGGTGTTCCCTGAGCAGGCAGTAGAGCTGCTCAAGTATGCTGATATAGTGAAAAGGGCATATGGGGTGGGTTCTCCTGGGGTGTGGCTCAGGTATGATGAGGCTTTTCGTCATAGAGCAGCTTTCATACCTGGCTTATGTTGGGACCGCCACACCCAGGACCTATGATTGGACTGCATGGTCGATATGACCAATGCACCCAAGACTGACAGCGGGCACATATTGGTAAGGGGTGGAGTTGCCCCAGCTAATGATCCAAACAGGCGGGAAGGTCGAAAGGGAGGAGGTGCCATCTATTGGCAGTACAACCAAAATGGGAGGTGCACCTGGGGTTCTTGCAAGTTCCATCATGCCTGCTCGCTGTGTGGAGGTGCTCATGCTGTTTCCGCCTGTTACAGGGGAAAACCAATGGGAGGTAGGCGCACCCAGCAAGGAATAGGACCGGGTTCGAACAACCAAGGTGGCCAACAAGGGGTCGACAAGGGAAAGGGGCCCAACTCCAATTAATGTCCAGAGACTGGTGTTGGCCTTGTTCCACCACCCCGACAGGGTGGAGGTGGACTATGTTGTTAATGGTTTCAAGTTTGGTTTCTCAATTCCGGCAGGTGCGGTGCAAGTGAGGTGTATACCTCCTAACCTAAAATCAGTTAAGGAGTGGAGACGGTGGTAAGGGAAAAGATAAGGAAGGAAATGGTGGAAGGGAGAATAGCGGGCCCATTTTCTGAGATCCCCCCCCCCGCCTTTTGAGCATTTTGTAGTATCTTCCTTGGGGATAGTACCAAAAAGGGCTCCGGGCGAGTTTCAACTCATCCACCACTTGTCATACCTGAGGGGATGCTTGGTTAATGATGCCATACCAAAGGAGTTAGCAACCTTACGGTACACATCGTTTGACGAGGCGGTAAATAGGGTTAGGAGGCAAGGCCCGGGCACTCTCTTAGCAAAATGCGATGTAAAATCGGCTTTTAGACTTCTACCCGTACATCCCGGAAGTTTTCATTTCTTGGGAATGAAGTTCGAAGGGTCCTCCTATTACGACAGGACAATGCCAATGGGGTGCTCGATTTCCTGCTCTGCCTTTGAGCGATTTAGCTCACTGGTGGAGTGGGTTTTCAGGCAGAACATATGCAAGGGAGAATTGGCAAAATATCTGGATGATTTTTTGCTCATTGCCTCTTCGATCCCAGGGGAATGCAACCAATTGTTGATGGAATTCACACTCCTGGCAGCACATTTGGGTACCCACTAGTGCCGGAAAAGACCGAAGGGCCGGCCACTAGAATCACCTATTTGGGGATAGAGATTGATACGGTACGCATGTTGTCCTGCCTACCGGAGGAAAAGCTTGTGGGCCTCAACAAAAAGATAATGGGGTGCATGGGAGCCAAAAAGGTCATGATACGCATGTTACAATCCCTGGTAGGCAGTCTAAATTTTACCTGCTGGGTAGTGGCCCCGAGGCGGGTGTTTTTATCCAGGGTATACACCCCACTAGCTGGGAGCCCCCCACAGTACCACCACGTGAGGGTTACTCGCGGGATGAAGGAAGATTTAGAGACTTGGTTGGCTTTCCTCAGGGATTTTAATGGGGTGAGTTTTTGGCGGGATAAAACGTGCTTGGGAGAACAGCTTCAGGTGCGTTCCGATTCAGCAGGGGGTGTGGGCTTCAGTGTATACTTTAGAGGTCGCTGGTGTGCTGCCTCGTGGCCATCATCATGGAGGGAAGCTGAGGTCACACGCGATTTGCCATTCTTTGAGCTTTTCCTGATAGTGTTGGTCGTACAACTGTGGGTAAGGGATTTTGCTAACAAGGCAGTTACTTTCTGGTGTGACAAAATGGTGGTGGTGCATGTACTCAACACCATGTCATCCCATTCAAGGAGGGTGATGAGGCTAGTACAAGTAATGGTACTCGAATGCTTGGAGCACAATATACTGTTCACTGCACGGCATGTCCCCAGAGTTGACAACAATATAGCAGATGCGCTCTCTCAATTACAGATGGAGCGATTTCGAGAGCTAGCTCCGGCCACTGCGCCCAACCCAGAGCCGCTACCCCAGGGAGCATTGGAGGACAGAGATGAGAAGGATTGTGTGGGGATCCTTGGCCCCCCAGATGCAGATGGCTTATGAGCGGGTGTTCGAGGAATTTCAGGGGTTTAGAAGCAGCTGGGGTTGGCAGTTGGGCTTTCCTATCCTGGAAGAGGAATTGTTACAATTTCTTTTGCACTTGAGGACCAAGGGGTTAGCGAGCAGGACTATAGCTGGTAAGGTGGCTTCCCTGGCATTCGTGAGTCGTTTAGAAGGGCACCCCCCACCCTCCCCAGACAAGGGCTTCTTTGCGAAGAGAATGATTGAAAGTTGGGCCAGGGAATCCAAGCAATAGGAGGGCCCCTATCTCCCTCCCAGTATTGAAAGCATTCTGCACAGCACTGCTGGGAATTTGTTTTAACCAGTATGAGGGTTTATTGCTCTCAACGGTGTTCAAGGTTATGTTTTTTAGGGTGTTTAGGGTAAGCGAGGTAGTAGCGGAAGGAAAATTTGATCGCTCAGGGAGGGCGTTGGGGCTACACGACATGGGGGTTGGCTCATGGGAGTTGTAGATAACAGTGCTCAAAAATGGATCAAAGAGAGCGTGGTATTGTTGTGAGGCTGAACCAGAATGGGGAACAGGAAATTTGCCCAGTCCACGCAGTCAGAAGATACTTGAACACCCGCCCCTCAGGGACGGGTAACCTTTTTATTCATGGTAATGGAACCCCTTTGACATGACATCAGTTAACTGCGGTATTAAAAAGGGAGTTGTTGGTAGTAGGTCTTCCTGCAGAGATATATGGATCACACTCATTTAGGATTGGGACGGCTACCACAGCTGCAGCTGCAGGAATGACAGAATAAAAACTGACATTAGAGCTGTGGGGAGATGGCGCTCTAGCACCTTCCGGAAGTACATTCAACCTTTTCCCCATTATCTAACGTGTCTGTTTTTTGCATCCTCCTAGGTACCCCCAGGTACCATCAAGGACACAAGACGATGGTATGGATTGTCGGCCACAGTTTGGTCCGCCAGGCCAGAGAGGCAGTGCAACACACTCAAGGGAGGACACAACTGGGCCTCTCAGGCAGGGCTAGGATAGTCTGGTTGGGCCGTGGGGGTAGGAGATGGGAAGAGCTGGTCCCAATGTTAACCAGAATGCAACACCAACTGCAACCAGAAATTATACTTGTTCACTTGGGAGAGAATGATTTGAGGGTAACTACTGGGGTTAACTTAATAATCAGAATAAAAACTGACATTCTACTGATTAAAGGGATGTACAAAGGGGCTAGGGTATTGTGGACATGCCTGGTACCACGTCTAAATTGGGGCAACACGGTTAATCCTAAGAAAATTGATAAGGGCCGGAAGAACGTCAACTGGTAGATTGCTAAATGGTGGGCGGGCTTAGGGGAAAACTGCATCTGGCACGAGTATGTGACCCATAGACAGCCAGACTTCTTTTTGAAGGATGGGGTTCATTTAGCCAAGCAGGGCAATGCTTTATATTTAGCTACATTAGCCGCGGAGTTGAGGAACTTGATTTGAGCGAGGGTTGGTGGGGATGGTGCAATCCAAAAGGGTTGCCCCATCCTGGTGGCGGGTATGGTTAATAGGTAAGGTAATTTTAGGATAAAGCAAGAGTCATCTCCATAAGAGATGGGGGTGCGATTCCTGGTGATTAGCAGGGCATGGCTAGCATCGGGATCGTGCCCCTGGGAGGGGTGTCAAGCGGGGGAAAGGGCAAGCATGGCCCTCAAACTTAATGACGCCATTCTCCTTACTCATGCCCACACGGGCAAATGGTTCCCCCCTTCGGCCTTGGCCAGGGAGCTGTTCAAAGGGGAAGTTTGGTAAAGGTTTTGGGGTTGGCACTGGATGGCATATCCAAGTCAGTCACCTGTTTTAACGTTGGCAAGGTTTATGAGGTTAAAATACTGGACCCAGGATTGCTTAGTAGCAATATCACCAACTTTCTCGTTCCGATTGGATTAAAAAGTGTGGCCATTTAAATCCATTTTCTGTTTCTGTGTTTCATTTCCGGGGGTGCGCCGGCAATCAGTCCTGTTTGTTTTCCCCTCTTTAGTATTCCAAATTTCCAGCATGCACTTATTTTCCTAATGTTGTTTGCTTTCAATGTTTATTTCCAACGCTGTCTTTGTCCGCTCATTTTTCCCACCTCTACTGCATTTGTCTCTTCCTGTCCAGCAAGACAGGAAGAAGAGAGAAGATGAAAAGGATGGATCAAGTTATTTCTGGTTCTTGCTGACAGTCATAATAGAATTGGAGGGAGGCAGTTACTCTGCAGGAGTTCCTCCAGATTAATAATCCCAGAGCAGTCCTTACCTTCAATGGCACTAAATGTTCTTCACTGCCTGCTATGATCATGGTGTTCAGTGACAATTCTACTGGGTAAGTCTCCCACCTAAGATTGCGAAGTCAGATAACCCATTCTTTGGTCACAGAGGAAGAAATTTCTTTCACTTCTCTGACTTTCTTTAAAAGTTTTCTTTCTTTACAAGGAACACTTAGCTGAATCTTGCATTCCATGGCACGGATCACATTTTTATTCACAATCTGTTTTTACGTTCCCTTTTGACAATTGACATTCTCCAGTCTCTGCAGATTTCAACAACCATTTATTTCTTTTTAGATTTTAACAAACAATTATGCCACATATTCATTCACCCTATCTAGTGAAACCTTTTCACTTGTAGATGTTAAGGGAATGATTACTTTTATTGACTATTTTACAGTTGACTTGCACTTACTCTATCAAATGGAATGGGTCACAGATTTTCAAAACTCTTTCATTCCTCCAAATAATTTAAGATAGAGTTCAGTTACAGTGGCAGATATGTTCCAGGCCCTGGCTCAACATATAGAGTTTCAAGTTGTTTTCATGGTCCCGTTAGATTATCTTATTGATCTGCCTGTCATTGATTTACAGACTTCCCTGCCAGCAGCCATAAGAACATAGCATCTGTCTTCCAGTCCTATAATGTATTTCAATGTACTCTGTTCATACACAATGTTTTCCTACTTTAACTAGCTCTGTGGTTTTTAAGTCAGGTTTGAAAAAACCTACTATTTCTATGGAGAAGTAGAACAAAATGCACTTAAGTCAGGTACGTTCCCCATTGATAAACAGCTTATACAATTAAGCTGGAATTAACCAATTCATCTTAGCAGGGTAATGAATTCCTTTTTGATTTGCACATGCATCAGTTTTCCAAGAGAAATAATTATATTCAGCCTTTTGAGTTTATTGTAGAGCTAATGTATTCAGACTTTCTCCCCTGCATTTATGAGCATTATTTTAAAGTAAGTTTTTTGTACAGCACTAAAATGTGAAAACAACAATGCACCAGTGCGATCAAAGATCTGTCTTCTTTGTTACAGGATTTCTGAACAGATTATAGTGCCCCAACCTCCTCTTGCAGAGGAAGAATGTGTGGAGAAGCCTAGAAATTCCACAGTGTCCTCACTGAGTTTCCTTGTAATTTTTCCATCATCTATGGCCATTTTTACATGGCTCCCACAGGGTGAGGGGCACAGGGGCACAGGTGCATGCGTGTTGGGTGGGCAGGGCATGCATATGGGCACACATGCATCCCCATACACCCCCCACTCATCAACATGCACAGAGCAACTGTCGTTTCCCCCGGCATGTTGATGAGTGGGGGTGCATGAGGATGTGTGTTAGGCAGGAGCACACACCGTGTGCATTCGTGCCACATCTTTCACACGGAACTGCCCCACTCATGAACAACACCCAGATTTCTGGGTGTTCATGAATGGGTGCATCTCATGTGAAAAAGGCCTATGAGTGGTGGCCCTTAACACTGAATAGGCAGAATATGGGTGAAAACAGACATGCACCTTAACTCCACATTAACACCGCTTTAACATGCAACCATGGGCTTGTCCCAGAGGGTATCTGGCCCAACTCATGGGGGGGGGTGGGCACACTCTGGACTTGGTATTCTGCACCGGCCTTGAGGCGGGGGATCTGATGGTGGAGGAAGTGTCATCTATGCCCTTGTCTTGGACGTATCATTATCTTCTGCGAGCCTCTCTCCTGGAACATGTCTGACCCTGGCAGGGTGCAGGACCTATTAGTTTGGTCCAACCCCAGAGACTTATGGAACCCAGTTGGTTCCGGAATGCTCTGGGGGATGTGCCTGCCTTCTGACCTTGATGGCCAAACACTCAACGGCCTCATAGCACTTTGGAACATCTTGCTAACTAAGGCCATTGACTGGACAGCACCCAGGCATCTGCTTCCCATGCATAGGAGGCTCAGGGCTCCATGATTTACGGATGACCTGCATCTGCTGAAGGAAGAAGGGAGGCATTTAGAGCGACGGTGGCATCAGACCTGTGCTGAAACTGACTGATTATGACATACAGCTGTTTTAAGAGCCTATGCCGTAGCTATTCAGGTAGCAAAGAAGGTTTTCTTTGCTACTCTTATATCATCTGCAAAATCTCATCCAGATGAGTTTTTCTGGGTGATGAAGGGACTGGTCAGTCGGGCCTCCTCTGCCTGCTCACTGTGACCATTTTATAGATTTATTTTGCTGATAAAATCTCTCATATTCACCAGTGTTTCGATGATGCGTTTGAGGCAGGGAGTGTATCTGAGGCTATAAATGCCCTGCCTTGTCCTGTTTTGTGGGATCAGTTTGAGAAGATATTGGCCCCTGATGCAATGGAGATACTGGGGGCTATGCGGGCAACAACATGTGAACTTGCTCCATGTCCATCCTGGTTGGTTAAGGCCAGTTGGGAGACACTGGGAGCACTGCTGGGTTGGGTGGTCAGTGCGTCCCTGGTGGAGGGCAGGATTGTGAAGTGCCTGAACGAGGCCGTGGTGCGGCCCTTGTTCGAGAAGTCATCTCTTGACATTGATGCCATGGCCAGTTATCGATCTGTCTCTAACCTTCCCTTTTTAGGGAAGGTTATTAAATGGACAGTGGCCAAGCAGCTCCAAAGGCATCTGAACCGGGTCGGTTTTCTGGATCCCTCACAGTCAGGATTTCATCCTGGTTAGGCATGGAGACTGCACTTGCGGCTTTGGTTGAAAATCTGTGCAAAGAGCTGGAGCGAGCTATTCTCTTCATTATGTTATATTTGTCAGCAGCATTTGACACGTGGAACACGAGTTGTTGGTGACATGTCTGCGGGACTGTGCCGGGGTGGTGGGGACTGTTCTTGGATGGTTCTGCTCATTCCTGGCTGGTGGAACCCTGCGTGTGGTCCTGGGGGAGTGCTCATCTTTTCCCCAGAATTTTACATGTGGAGTCCCGCAGGGTTCTATTCTGTCCCCACTCCTGTTAAGTGTATATTTGCAACTGTACATTGGGTGAGATCATGAGAGGATTTGGAGTGGGGTGTCATCAATATGCTGCTGACACCCAACTATACCTCTCGTTTTCATCCAACCCAGACCCTGCAGTCGGTGCTTATTTGGTGCCTGGCTGCGGTGGGTGATTGGATGAGGACAAGTCGCCTCAAACTGAATCCCGACAAGATGGAGGTGATGCTGGTGGGTAAGGATGTGTGTGTGGAGGCCCCCATCATTGATCGGGTGTGTCCAATCCTGGTCCCTCAAGTTCAGAGTCTGGGTGTTCTCCTCGACTTGCAGCTCCACCTGGATGCCCAGGTGGCAGTTGTAGTGAGGGGTGCCTTTAGTAAGTTACATCTAGTCCATCATCTTCAACTGTATATCTCAGGCCATCATCCACACATTTATCACCTCGCAGCTTGACTACTGCAATGCGCTCTATGTGGGGCTACCCTTGATAACAATTTGGAGACGTCAGCTGGTGCAGAATGTGGCGGCTCGCCTCCTGTCGGGATGGACTGCTGGGAGCACATTACACTGGTGTGCCATTCTCTGCATTGGCTGTCTATAGTCTTCCGGGTTTGCTTCAAGGTGTTTGTTTTAACCTTTAAAGCCCTACACGACTTGGGCCCTGTCTATGTGCAGTACTGCCTCACTCCCCATGCTCTCGAACAACCCTTGTGATCTTCCAGTGGCGCCCTTCTAGAAGTCCCCTGGGTTTCCTGAGAGGACCACATTTGTAAGGGCATTCTCGGTGGCTGCACCGCAACTCTGGAACTCTCTCCCAGCAGAGATCTGAGTCTCCTGGGACCGCAGGATGTTTCATAGCCAGGTAAGCCCTGACTTTTTCGTCAGGCATTTGGTGAGGGGGATGGGGGAGGGAGGGATTAAGTTGATTTTATTCTGAGTTTTTGTGTTATTTTACTTGTGTATTTTGTACTTAGCTGTTTTGCTGGCTGTGCACTGCCCTGAGTCAATGTTTTCAGCAAGTAGGGCAGTATATAAGCAATAATAAATAAATAAATTAATAAATTAAATAAAGATTTCTTATGCATGTTACACGGCTTTGTAGGGCAGCAATACAGCCCTGCAACATGCATAAGAATGTTAAAATGGTGTTACATGCATGTCTGTTTTCACCCTACAACATATGAAACCCATAGATCCCATACGATCTGCTAATGACCTGTGCCATGGGTAATCTGTTCATGTCTGCACAGGTCCTGATGAATAGCTATTTCCACACATCCTCCAGGAGCAAATGCTATCTTCTGTATAAGGAAAATGAGATAGTCCATTCTGCAATAGAGGAAAACATTAAAGTTAATACAAACTTGCAAATTATAATCTGAGACATTCAGGAAGAAAGGAAGCAATATGGTAATTTTCCTATTCTATTTTTCTCCCAATTCTCTTGAAATCAGCTCCCTACTTTCCTCATCCAGTCCCTCCACTGCCCCGTTTACCCTATCTTCTCTTGACTCCTAACTGCAATTGTCTGTACCTTCTCTCCTGCACATCATCAATCTCTATCTCTTCTTCTTTGGTCATTTTTAGACAAGGCGCTACCACACAGGTCCACCCATCCCTCTCCCACAAATGCCCACCTGAAGGTGTTTTGGGGGTGTGCGTGCTCTCATGTCCCATGCAGCACCCAGCCATGACCACTAATGAAGACCTTGTTTAAAAAGCCAGAGTGCTCCATGCAGGGGCAGGCAGAATGGTGTGTGGGGACAAGCACCCATGCATCCCCAGCCCATATGAACAGCAGCAGCCAGTCACGTTGACTGAGTGGTCTGCCATTCCAAGGCACTATTAGTGGTCTATTATTTGAATGTTTTGAGCATGCCCAACCCAGTTGTGAGAACGTTAGGAGCCATCTTAAAGAACCTTTTTTACAAGGCAACAATCTTCTGATCCCTCACATGGGGAGGACCTGTTTGTAAACAAACAGCTTTATCTTCCAGTCCGATTGGTGTCCTGGTGTCCAGCTGCTGCAGCACTACTAACAGGCAGACAGCAGAGGCAGGTGAAGGATGGGGACCTAGGCAGCAGCCTCCAGCTGTGCAGGGAGAAAAGAAAAACAAACAAACAAAGGAGGCACCAGGATTGCCACCCCTACCCCAGAAAACGTTGCCCAAGGCCTGGGCATAGGGGGCCTGACCCTAAATTCAGGTCTGGTGGGACCTCAAGAACAGTCCAGTCATGGTGCATGGCAATGTCTAGTCTATGTCTCATATTATGGAGTCTTCTCTCCTAGCATGCCATACTGCATCTGAATCTGCCATCCCCTGCCTTGATTGTTTGCACTCATGCTATCACATCCAGCAAGCTCTTTTCTCAACTAAGTTTTGTTTACTACAGTTTTGTCAGGAAGTGTATGACTAGGATACACTTACACCAAAATGTCAACATGTTGGCTTATGTTGTGTGGTTTATGTAGCCAACCTAGCACCACATGGGGTGAAAACAAATGGGCCACTGATGAGGTGCTTCCCTGTCTCTGGGAGGGCCACATCAGCTGCCACTCCCCAAGTATGAATTTTATTTTATTTTATTTTCAAAAATTTTTATCCTGCTCCCTCTCGCCAAAGAGACTCATGGTGACTAACAGTCCTTTCTAAACCAGTAAACAAAAACAAAACAATAAAATATCATAATAAATATAAAAATTCAAAATATAAAAATGTTACAAAATTCACACATGACCAATTAGCTCGATCTGTATAAAAAATCCTACCCCCCACCTATCCCATCCTGTCCTTCCCCCCTCTCTCCCAAATGTCTGATGGAAGAGTCAGGTCTTGCCGTTTCAACGGAAAGCCAGGAGATCCAGGCTGAGGCGAATCTCAGCCAGGAGGGCGTTCTATAGCGATGGTGTAGGTGCCGATAACACCCTCCTGTCCATCCGGACCCACCTATAACCCGGGATGCTCTAGGAGGGTGCTCCCGGATGACCACAGGGGCCACCCCGGGACCCAGGAGGTGAGGCGATTCCTCAGGTAAGCAAGGCCCAGGCTGTGTAGGGCTTTAAAGGTTAAAACCAGCACTTTGAATCGGGCCCAGAAAACAAGTGCAATACTTGGAGCACTGGTCAAATGTGCTCCCTGCAGCCCGTTCCAGTGAGCTGGCAGGCCACTGCATGTTGTACCATCTGCAGCTTCTAAACCGTCACCATGGGCAGTGGAATACGTAAGCAGTGGACTGGCACAGACGTGCATGCAACCCCTGGTGGCTGAAGAGCCATCCTACCACCTCCACACCCTGGGTAGGGTGGGAGACCACAACACACATGAAACCCCACCCCACTCCCTGAACCCCTCACCCCCCCGTTTCGGGCAGGCAGGGCCACAACAGAGATGCGGGCCTGCGTTAATCTGTATGGGCAGCCCTTGCCTCGGGATGCATCTCAGAGATTTTCCACAGGATGCATCCCTGCCCAACTGCTTACTTGCCCTGGGGCAGTCCCAGCACATCTGACGGTGATGAAAACAAAAATGAATGAATGAATGAACTTTAAAAAAACAAAAATGAAAAGGGAAATGAAAATGAATGAGGTTCCTTCTGCCCACTCCTACTGGCTGATGCTCCTCCGCCTGCCTCTTGCTGCTGCTGCTAATGCTGCTACTGCTCTAACGTGTCTCTCTGACACATATCTCCTGCACCCTTGGGGGATCTCTGCAAGTTGACACCCTGCCACACTATGGGGTGCCTGCCTATGCCAAAGCCAGTGTCTGCTTCTCCTCAGCCCTTCTGCCATGTGCTGCTGCTGCTAGTCTGTGTGATGATTGTCTGGGGGTCTCTCTCTCATCTCTGCAAGCTGAAGCTCAATGTACTTTGGATAGCATGTCTCCTTTGCCAGTTCCTGGTGCTTCTCAATACCTGTCTGCTGCCTGCCAGTCTCTGTCTGATATTCTGACTCCTGGGGGCATTCTGTGCCACCTGAAGCCTTGTCCAACTTGGGGCACCACTGTCTCAACTTACGCTAGTGCCTGCAGCTTGAATGCCTGGTGCCTGCCAGTGTCTGCTCTGTCCTCTGCCCTCCTGCTGCATGCCAGTCTGTCTCTGATATTTCTGCCCCCTTTCACGGGGGTGGGGGAAAGACGGCCCCACACACTCACACAGGGAAACCAGACTCTCACTCTGCTGGAGGATACCTGGGAAACAATGGCCATCAGGATAGTATTGTGGCCCTTTAGATCTCAAGGAGACCAGGCCCCTAACATCCGCTGGATGTGACTTCACAGACGTAATAAGGGTAGCAAAGAACTCTTTCTTTGCTGCCCGTATTGCAACAGCATAAGCTCTTAAACTGGCTTTATGTTGCAATCAGTCAGTTTCAGCA
>QEPC01005146.1:1808512-1823758 GCA_003113815.1 Sphenodon punctatus
GGTACTGACAAGGGAGGGCACATCCCTGTCAGTAACGGTGTTAATAAGTTAAGTAGCTAGCATACTGGACCCAGTTTGCCTGAGCAATACCCACCGGCCTTGAGGATGATTGAAATAAAGAGTGCGGCCATTTTAAAATCCAATACGGTCTCTGTGTCTCATTGGGGGGATAAACCAGCAATAAATGTTTGCACATCTATTTTTCAAATGCAAAGTTTGCATGCAAATCATATTTGAGTTGCATGCAGGGTTTTTGCCTTTAGTTTCCCTCAACGGAGTTTGAAACTACATTGGGGCTGGTGAAACCTCAGCACAAATGTGGATTTATCTATATTTTTGTGTTTTGGTTGCTTTTCATTGGGGAAGGGAAGATTTAGTCTTTGTACTGTGACTGAGCTGATTGTTGTACATCCCACAAAGATGGACGTGGCTTCTCAGCTGTTTCAGAGCCCTAATTTTGCTTGTCAGTTAATAGATAAAAAACAGCAAAGTTTCCATATAGGGCTCTGTAAAGGCCGGGGATAAATGCTCCTTAGTTTCTGTCCACATGTGAGTCCACAGAGTGTGATGGGGAGCAGAAGCCGCCAAACACTCTTTCTTTTTCCCCTCCCACCTATCAGCTGACTGCACTTTCCCTGTTTATCAGGTGATAAGTGTGGAGGGAGAATTCAGCCTTTGAAATGTACAAGGATGGTCCTTGTAAACTTCAAAGGCAAGAGCTCTTCTATTTATTTATGTATTTATTTATTTATTTATTTTTGAGATTCTCATAAGAATCTTGCCCAGGGTTGAGATTCTGGTGAGATCTTGGCCCCTTGGTGAGATTCTCGTGAGAATTCTCATGAGATCTTTTTTTATTTAATCTCCTTTTGACTCTAGTTAAAAGCTAATCAAGTAATTTTCTTTCCCTTATGTGGAGGGTGGTTGGTTCAGAGAAAGGTTAAATCATACATTGTGCAACAGAGGTTTAGCTGAGGTAGCCATCAATTCTGCACTAGGCTCAATTATTGCGTCGTGACTGGTGGGCTGGGGCATTTGCTCTTACACTTCAATATGAACATTTGTAAAGTTGTGGCTTCTCTTTTAAATTAATTCTTGTCTGCATTTAGAGTCTCCTGTATGTCTTGATCAATGCTTGACTATCTGGGTTCCAAAGATGAACCTATATGTAGAGATGAAATAAGCTGTTGGGGTTCAGAATTCCATTTATCCAGATAAAGAAGCAATATATCTCCATAAACCTGAGACTGGGGAAAATAAATTAATTCTCTTTACCCAGAAGTTCAAGTTATACAAGTTTTACTTTGGTGGATAACACTGTACAAATACAAAATTCACTATTTGTTTCAGCACCACTCCTATGCAGACTCACTGGGTGTTTTCAGACATGATGGCGGCCAACCCGAGTGGACCTGGTCTGGAGATCCACCCCAATCTGGAGTGGTCCAATTCCCAGAACAAACATGGCGTGGAGGATCCCTGGCAGCCAGAGAGCAGTCCTGCCACCACCATGGACCGGAGTGCCAGAGAGGCAGGGAACAAATGTTATGGCAGACGGGCCAGGCTTACCCCACTATGGAAACCATAGCCGCTGCCATAATGTACAGACATGGTGGACTGTGAGCAAAAGAATTTGATGGACTACTTCTTCCCACCCACTCCATGACTCTGTGATGGCAGAAGAAGAGGGAGGAACAGGTCATCAGACCAGCACAAGCAGGACAGGGGGACCTGACCATGTAGACCAGACATAGGAAAGGTAAAGCACACCCACAGTGCAAAAGATAAAATAATCTGGAACCAGGCCAGAATCGCAGCTCCATCCACACGTTGTAGATACAGGCATGACATATGGCAAAGGTCTGGTGTGTGTGTTACCGCACAGATGGGGGAGGTTGGGTTTGCCCCCCCCCCATGCCTCCACATAGTCCAAGGTTTCGTTCTACACAAAGTTTGTTGCTATGGTGGAAGAAGGCATGCTGGGATGACCAGCCCATCCCCACCCGTGCTTTCTACAGGGTCCACATAAAAAGTTTGGTTCCAAGCGAGCAGAGTCTGTGGGGAAGGGGGCAAACCCACCTGCTCAACATAAAAAACTCCAGTAGTCCATAGACTCCATATGGAAAGCAACCAGGTATTGTGCTCAAAATGTTCTCCAATGGCTAAACCCACCTGGACATCTGGCTGAGTCCAGACCTCCATTAGGGTGTGAAGTTAGGCAGCAGAAAGCTCCTATTGCAAGTAGGGTCTGCCAGGTGGGCCCTCATCCAGCTGAGGCAGGTGTCCTGGGACCACCCATAGCCATGGGCACCCAGAAGAGTGGAGGCAAACAAGAACACCAGAAAAGGACCTCCAAAATCAAGGCACAAATGAAAATCGGGCAGTCCGCATATATCCCATAAAATCATGCTCCCCTCACTCCCCCATGTTGCCATGGCATCTTGGGGTGTGCATGTGTAATAATAAGGAATTTCCTGAGCAAAATTACCAGTCTAGGTTTGACTGGTATATGCTCTTACCCTTCTCACACAGGAATTGGCCACACAGGCAAATACATTTACAGGAAGTAGAAAAGTAATTTATTAAAACACAAGTCAAGGAAAAGAAGGATATTTTATATATAATATAGATTAGATATAAATGAAAATGAATAAGAAAACAGACCCAGTAATGCATAATAATTTCACACAATATCTATAAATGATTTTAAAAGTAAGAGAATAATAAATGATAAAATAAATGATATCTAAGGATTCTAAATAAGAAGTGGTCCTATACTAAAGAAGCCTCTCTAGGGAATGTGGCCAGCAGTCAGGAGGCTGCTGATTTCTGAGACTGGTTAGCAGGCAGCTGGGCATGCCCTGCTGGGGGAGCCAGCCTCCTCCTCAGATGGGTGTGTGTGCCAGAATGAGTGGGTGCTGCTGGTTGGTGGTCCCCCTGGCTGCGGTCCTCAGTGATCCCAGTGCTGACTACAAATGGGGCCACAATGGAGTCCCACATGTAGAGGATGGAGTTAAGGACATGAAGGCATGAACCGGTTCTGGGCCCCCGGCTGGACTGGTTATTGTTGTCCTTGATCTCCTTGTATTCCCTTCTCAACTCTTTGGCCCTCAACTGGCACTGAGTGGAGTTGCGATGGTATTTGGCTGCAGCTATCCGCTTGGTGATCTGTTTAAACACCCACTCATTCTGGTGGAAGGTGCAGCGCTTTCTCTGCATCTCCTCATCCCCCCAAAGGAGGATGAAGGCCATGGTCTCCTTGTTCCCACAGGGGACCCCTTTCCTGCGGCTGTGTGCTGGGGACCTTGCAGTTTGTCTGGGCTCCAGTGCCAGTGGGTGTCTATGAACATTGTGGAAAAGGAGGCACGTATGAGTCTGGGCAGGTTTGGGTGGCTGTGGCTGCCTTCTCCCCCCGCCCTTCTCCCTCCAGGACCACTGGCTTACCCAGCTGGGTCTTTCCTCATGCTGCTGCTGCTGATGCTGTTGCATTCCTCCTGGGTGGTGGTGCCCACAGCACTGGTCAGCAAACCTGTTCTGGCCAGTGCTTGGTGCCTTTGCTGACGGGCCCCTTTAATCCTCCTACACATACGGTGTTGCTGGGCAATGGCTAGTATTCCTCGGTGTTCTCATGGGATCACGGCTTGGATATCGGTCATTAAGGTCCAGAGTGGCAACGGATCAACCCGTGCTAAAATCTGGTGGCCTGCAAACTGACATGACGGTGGGCCATGGTTCCAAGTGTCTTGAAGTGTGCATAACCATGGCAAAGTGGGCCAACATCATGTTCAAAAGCACCCACTATCTCCAATAACCCCTTGCTCTAATCCAGACAGAAGCTCTGCCTACCTCCCAATTTTCAATTCCTTTCTCACTTTCCTATGAAGCAAATGAGACCCATTTCCTCATTTTTCTAGCCCTTCCTAGCCCTCTGATCAAAACCAGAGCAGTCCAGACATCATACTGGAGTGAAAGACTTATGCTCTGTCCCATTCTCCTTTCGTTCTGCAAGCCCTGTCTTCCATTGTTGACCTCTTTAGTATTTCCCTCTTCCCTGGAAAAACTCCCAATGTGATTTCCCTGTTTCATTCTGATTCCTGCTTAGGATACAAGACAGGACCTGCATCAGGTGGAAGCAGAGACCATTGGGAGCACAAGTAAAAAAACAGAAGTATTTCCTGCCAGGGAAAGAGAGCCAAGGACAACTTATTTAATCTCTTTTCAACTCTTAATTGTGGTACAAACCTTACCTCCTCTCTGTTACAATGACAGATAATGTACCCTAGAAAACCCTGGAAAGAAACAAGTCCCCAGGTGGCATATACCCAGGAATTAGTTACCAAATTACTGCTTATCAATGTTAATACTAGAGCCAAGGTAAGCATCTGCCATTGCTTCTTTCATTAGCTAAAACCCAATGTGTAGGATTATTACAGCACTCAGAGTGGAATGTGGTAATTTCTTTGTATTTACCACAGTAAACTAGATATCAGTTGTCTTATGGACTACGACATAGCTGAGAGGAGAAAGTGTTCCTAAGTACCAAGGGAGTCTGACTTTAGAGAATGTTTTACAGTCAAGTTCAAAGAATTCAAGGTTCATATTAGAGACGATAAGGTTAAATGATCCAATCCCCAAATTCTCTACAAATAAGCTCAGCCTAGTCAGGATCTTATAGATGAGTGCTATAACTTCTTTTTATTTGTCTTCTGCAATAGTCCCTGCCTTGGCGTTCCATGAAAGTAAGAAGCTTAATTTGAAAATAATTCAGTCCAGCACTGTATCTCAGAGCCTTAAATGCAAGCATGAAATTGTGTTTATCTTTTGTGTTCTTGGTGCTCTGTGCTGAAGGGGATAGTATATAGACCATCTGCTGCTGAGGTAACTCCTGGGATACTTGTCAAATTGATTGTGCTCAAAAGCAACCGAGACACAGGAAAAGGGGAGTTTCTAATTACATTTTTACCCAGGATCTTGTTCAAATGTAGGAAGTGGTAATTCAGAAATAAATAGCTTTGGTGGCCATTTTAGATTTTTAATTAACAAATTACTCTATTAACACACACATTGTTTTCCAGGTGAGTTAGATTCTGATCCCAGGGGGCTCTTGTTCCATATGCCCAGTATTCCTCCAGCTAAATATGTAACAAATTGATGTATTCATTTTGATTACATAAAACACATGGGTATATAATTATTCCAAAGGAAAGAAGATATCCCTGCTTTCTTCCCCACAGCACCTCTTTCCCTGGGCAGCAGAATACAAAAAAGCAATGGTACTTTTCTTTGGCTGATAATAGCCTGCATTTTTTTTTGATCATTTTAAATATTTGGCAGGGTTCTTCAAACATAAGATTCATTAATAGTATAATTTGCATATTTGTTATTAACAAAATACAATTAAAATCCTTTCCCCTCCATCCTCTTCTCAATTCTCCATACCTTGGCTATATCACAAAAAGATCTGTAAGCAACTCTATGGATTTTAGAGTTAGTGTTAATTAGTCTCAAGAGTCTGTTAATTGTTTAATCTCGTGTGTGTTTCTTTGCTCCTTTTTGGGGAAAAAAAAAAGAGTAGAATTTCTATGCTAAATGATACTTGGAAGTCAGTGCTACAATATTTACTGTATTCCACTTCATAGAACTGCTGATGATCTGTTGATGATGTGAAGGGGTTGCAAATACATTGAAGGATGTAGTGTTCAACATTGGACCTTTGGATGTGGAGAGCAGTGGAGTCCCAAGGGACTGTATGCCCCTGGTTGGCCTCAATGTGGTTGATGGCAAGGAAGTCGGTGTGCTACTGGGCTCATTGAGACCCACTACATGTGCCTCTGACCAGTGCCCATCCTGGTTGCTGAGGGCAAGCACTGAGGCAGTGGTACCTTTATCAACAGGCACTGTTAACACCTCCGTTAGGGAGGGGAGGGTGCTGGCCAGTGCCACCCACAAATGTGCGGAGGTCTGCCCCCTCTTCAAGAAACCATCTCTTGATGTTGGAGTGCTTGCCAATTATTGCTCTGTCTCCAATCTTCCTTTCGAAGGGAAGGTGTTTGAGAAGGCTGTGGTTGTGTGGCTACAGAGCTAGACTGAAGCCTCCCGGGGCTTCCCTCTCTTTATATAGCTGCAGGGGGCATGGCTAGCCCTTCAGGCCTCTAGGCCTTAAAGGTCCAACACCCTGTCATGCTTCCAACTGCCCTTAACTGTGTTTTCCACCTACTTTAGGGCTGGCCCTGCTAATCCATTCTCCAGCTGATTGCTTGGCGCCTCCCAGCCAGTCCACTTCCAACTGCCACCCTTGCACTCTTGAAGGGGCAGCAGCTCCTCAAGGCTGCTCCCTGCTACAATGAAAACAGACATAATGCTGTATATTACATAGGGCACCAATACAGCCTTGCAACTTGCGTACGAAATGTTAAAGCGGGGTTAAAGTGGTGTTATGTTGTGTCTGTTTTCACCCATAGACAATTACAAATAAGAGTAGGGGTGGGAATTCCGGATCTACCGGTATCCGATAATGCCGGTATCGGGCGTACCGGCATTACCGGATTCGACCCGGTAATCCGACCCCGGTACCGGATTTCGGTGTACCGTTTTTTTTTGCATTGCAGCCATTTAAAAATGGCTGCAATGTCAAAAAAATTAAAGCCCCAGCAGAACAGTTTTTTAAAAAAAAACCCTCCCCGAGTCCAGGCTGTGCGGGTGGAAGGGGGGACACCCCCCACCCACCCTGCCCAGCCTGGCTTTTTGTTTAAAAAAAGAACAGAGTCAGACCCGGACCCGGAGGCGAAGGCGAAGGCGAGCCCACCCCCCAGCACCAGCGGCCGCGGCGTCCCCGCAGCCGCGGGTAAGTATGACCCGATCCCTGGGGGGGTGGGGGTGTTTANGTAGTCTAAGCAGGATGTGATGAGAGAATGGATTAGGGTTTTAGCAGTCTGTTCAGACAGGAAGTGATGGATTTTGACAATATTATAGAGAAAGAAATGACAAGTTTTGGCAGTGTTTTGGATGTGAGCAGAGAAGGAGAGAGAAGTCAAAGATGACCCCAAGGTTGAAGGAACTTGGAGGATAACAATGTTCTCTACAGAGATAGAGAGAGGTGGGAGGGGAGAAGTGGGTTTAGGAAGAAAGATAATTACTTCTGTTTTGCCCATGTTAAGTTTAAGGTAGCGGTGAGACATCCAGGTAGTGATGTCAGCCAGGCAGGCTGAGATTTGGGACTGAATTCTGGGTAAGAGTTCTGGTACAGAGAGGTAGATCTGAGAATCATCAGCATAAAGATGGTACTGAAAGCAGTGGGAGGAGATCAGAGCACAAAGGGGACAAGTGTAGAGAGAGAAGAGAAGAGAGCCCAGGATTGAGTCCTGGGGCAAATCAACTGATAGTGGGATAGCAGTAGAGGAGGATCCACCAAAGGATATACTATATGTGCAGTGGGAGAGGTAAGAGAAGAACCAGGATAGGACAGAGTCATGCAATCCAAAGAAGGACAGAGTGTCAAGGAGCAGATGGTGGTCAACAGTGTCGAAAGCAGCAGATAGGTCAAGGAGAATGTGGACAGAGTAATGGCCCCTGGCCTTGGTCATGAAGAGATCATTGGAGACTTTGACAAGGGTGGTCTCCAAGGAATGAAGAGGGTGGAAGCCAGATTTGAGTGGATCAAGAATGGCTTGAGTTGTGAGGAAGTCCAGGCAATGGCATGAACAGCATGCTGAAGCAGTTTGGATGCAAAGGGAAGGAGGGGAATGGGGCAGTAGGTAGCAGGGAAACAGGGTCCAGTGAAGTTTTTTTGAGGAGTGGTGTGGACCACAACATGTTTGAAGGCAGCAGGAACGGTCACAGTGGAAAGTTATAAAGTGAGGATGTGCTGAATGGAGGGGATAACTGCAGGGGAGATAGAACAGGGGAGATGGGTGGGAACAGGGTCAGAGGAAGAAGTGGTGAGTTTGGAGGAGGAGAGAAGGTAGGTGATTTCCTCATTGGTAACTTCAGAAAAAGCCCCTTCAATCCACCCTTGCCTGGGTGACAGGTGCTAGTGGAAGAAGACGGGAGTGAAGGGGGGGCAGGTTGAGGGGGCTTGTCAGAGAACTATAGGTGAATCTTTTGAATCTTGTCATAGAAAAAAATCAGCCAGAGCCTGGGCAGAGAGCGAAGCGGTGGGGGAGGAGGAGGTAGTTTGAGTAGGGGGGTGAGTATGACAAAGAGACGGTGGGGGTTGGAGGCAAGGAAGTCAGTCAGATGGACCTAGTAAGCTGGTCCATAGTAAGATTCCTCCTCCCTGATAGGCATATTCCTTCATTTGCAATTTAGGTGAGGGAACAGTGAGTTATGTGATGTCATGTGTTCCTGCCACCTAATCTGTGAATAAGATCACACTCCTATCAGACAAGATGAGTGCACATTAAAATGGATTACAGCTAGAGCTGAAACAGATAGTTAATTTTGTACCCATGGGCACTCCCCTGCATTTTCAGGAATCCAATTGGGTACCTACCTGATGGGTTACCTGGGCACCCATTGGGAATTTGGAAACCCCAAAAGTCGGTAATTTCCATTACTGATATTATTATTATTATTATTATTATTATTTTATTTATTTTATTTTATTTTATTTTCTGATTACCGATCAGTCTATCAGGATGGAAAACTGAAAAATTGGGACTGGAAATTTGATAGGTATACTCGTTTTTGTGGGGAATCACAAATGGGCATTCCCATTTTTGCGAGTACCCACTAATTGCAACCCACTTTGGTATAAAACGAGACTTTATCAATGGTTGTGTTCCATATAAAAAGTTGCAAATAATGTATCAAACATGGATTTTATTGTGAAAACATTTTGTAGAATTTTAACAGGAGACAAGCTAGGATTGAAGTGTTTTTATGATGTTTTAAACTGTTCAAGTGATTTTATATTGTTGTTTTTATTATTTTGTTAGCCGCTCTGAGCCACTGAGGTGGGGAGAGCAGGATAAAAATCTGTTAAATAAATAAATAAATAAATAAATATAATGCTAAAATAAAGTTCAGGGTGACATTTTCAAAGTCAGCTATGAGATCTGCTTCCAGGTCTCTCTCCCTCTCCCTGTTGCCAGGTCATCTTCTCTCTCTCCTTCTTCCCTCTCTTCACTGTCAGACACTGGCTGCCACACAAACAGGGATCCTCTTCCCTTTTCAGATCTGGGTCCATCTCCTTGTCCACATCTTTCTGCTGCTGTTATCTCTGCCCTCAGGACTGTCAACATCTCACTCTGTCTGAACAGCAGGAAGCAGGTTTTGGAGACAAGGAAAAGAACCCACAAATGTAAAGGTGTGGTGGGAGAAGTCCCCCATGAAAATGTAAGGGGCAAAGTCTGTCCACTGTCTCCCAGATTACAATCTGGGCACCATGTAGGAAGCAAAATAAAGTACAGCCTGGGTGGGACCAAGCCAGATGACACTTCCCTATACATTGAATTAAAAATACCATTCAAGGTAATGTACCTGTAGGTGTTTCCTACTTCCTACAGGATGCTCAAATGCATGTGTCCCAAACTCATTCATCTTTGATTCTTGCTGATTTTGATCCTCTCCTAATGCCCTAGGGTTAAAACTTGATCTTGATTTTTGAATCATGGTTCTCGACATCATGGTAATCATGTCAAATACCCCCAGTTCTCGACATTTTCTCAGCCAAGAATTTTTTTTTTACTTACCTTTTACCATTTACCACAATTACTATTTACCATGCTTTACTATGTACCTATATACTGATTTACTGCGTACCACATTCATCCCGGTATTGCGCATGTGCAGCATGGCTTCCCTTTTCCAAAATGGCGATGACACTGCCGGTGCCATCTTGGAAGAGGGCTGCATATGCACAGAACAGCAGCAGTGGATATTTTGCGCAAGCGCATTACTGGGAAGAACAAGGTACACAGTAGGCTGTACATAAAACAGTATATGGTCCATGGTAAATCATGGTAAACGTTAAATGCTAAACCAAGATCTCGAACCATTACTGAGATTACCCCGAGATCTTGGAAACGATTTTCAATTCTCACAAGATTTTCATGAGAAAGAAATTGATTCTTGTTTCAATCCTAGTCCTTATTCACTCTGGGTGCAGTCCTATGGATCACTTACGCTGACCCCTACTTGCGCCACAAGCTCTGAATGCATGCGCTCAGATATGCATGGGCAATGCGCAAACAGCAGAGCCGTGTGGGGCAAAGGTGCAGCTGGGGCCAATGCGACCCCCGAGCCCACACACACTGTGCCCTGGGGGATGAGGCAGGCACAGTTTCTGCTCCATCCCCTGGGCTGCAGTGTGTGGGGCTCGGGGGTAGCATCGGCCTGGGCTGCACCTTGGCCCTGTGTTGCTCTGCTGTTAGCACAGCATGCACATATGCCTGAGTGCAGGAGTTCTGGCTCATGTCATGTCCTGCTAGCCACAGGCTTGCACTCTCTGAATTTATCTTGAAGTGTCTCTTTTGTGTGCATTCTCATATAACATAGTTTGAAATCCTGTTGTGTCTTAATGATAAGATTGTACATAGCATTTCTTAAGATTGCACATAGCATATCTTACTCTTTTGGAAGTCAAAAGTGCCCAGGAATTCTGAATCTTTCTCTCCCATCACCCTCTGTTTAGTTATTCCTTTCCTGGCACACAAATGTCAACAGATGTTCTCATGTGTAAGGAGGCATTTCGCATCAATGTCACCAAGGAGGGACTTTCTATAGAAGAGATGCCATTTGTAAACTGCCTATCGAAAGTCATTTTGCTTGGCACCCAACTGAATCTGGCAAAGCATCCTGTGAACAGGCATGATGCCATCAAAACAGATGGGGTTGAGTGCAGGCATCCAAGAGACCATGTCCAAGTATCAAGTGTTTGTGTCTCAGGGCAGAATTCCAAGCCAGGAGAGACAAAACAGCTCTGTGTCCTCAGTTTCTGTATCTAACTTAAGAGGGTATGTGGTTCTCTCTTAAGAATTCAGTTGTATATGAAGAGAAGAGGAAGGCAGTGGATGAAAACCGAGAGCAGATATTGAGCCTATGAATTCATTAGAATAAAACACAAACTCTAATTATGATATTTTATTGGTACAGAAAAACAGTGGCATAAGTAATTATAATTAATAACACTTACTGAATGTCAGGACTGAAAAGATCATAATGATGCCTGTGTTCTTATGTTATTCTTCCATTTGTAAAATGTGTCAAAGCCATGATTCTATTGACTAAGTCTCTAATGAGGTAGAAAAATAAATAAAATAATAATCAGTTCCCTGACACTGCAACACACACACACACACACACACACCACAAAAGGAAAGGGGGAGAAGCATTTCCTTTAAAAAACAAAAACAATGCCAGCATCAAAATGAAAAATTAATGAGAGGAAAAAGCAATAAGAAATCTACCATGATATCATCCTACAGCAGAGAACAGCAAAACCAGTAAGGGATACATTTTCAAAGCAGAGTGCCAAAGCTAATGCATTTTATGCACCACGCTATCTGCTAAGATGTTTTGTGTACATGTCTAGCATAGCAGTTAACCTAAATGCTCCCTCTCCGCCAAATAAAAGTCATGCCATGTTGTGGTACTCCTGTTTTGTTTAAAAAGGCAAGTAGAGGCAGTCCAAAGACTCTTAATATGTCACAGTCCATTCCAATAAATGCATCATGATACTTGCATGGTTAGGAACAAAAACAAGTACACGTGCAAGTTTAGCATTCATGAGTTCTAACTCTACCTTTTTAGATCCTACTAACCATCTTTTAAAACTGTTTCTAATTACACACTGGGTCTGAGAGTCCAACAGCTTTTTTCCCTTATGGAAACCCATGAAGTTTGAACCCGATGGTATAAGAACTGTGTTGCATGAAGAATGCAGTGTGTGAACAATGCTTCTCCATCTCTGACCTTCTTTCAGAAAAATGACTCCCTATGGCTGTTTTTCAATGGACCTCCCCCCCACAGCAGTGGTCTGTGGTCATACCACTGTGGTGGAGGTGCTCGGGGTGGGGGCAGGTGCAGATGGGGTCACACCCATCCCCACCCATGCTCCCGCATGGAGCAACCTGCATTTTCACTGATTGCTCCATGCGGTGGTGGTGGTTGTAAGTGTGTGTTTCACAGGAGCATGCATTCACTCACACCACCCGCTGCCACCACTTAAAAAAATGTTGCACTCACTCATGTCCACTGCGAGGGCAAGAGTGAGCACAAGTGGGTGTGTCTCATTGAAAAATGGCCTAAGATTAGATATTCCCACCTACAAGTACTATGTGTTTTAGGTTCGGTTGGCAATATTGCCATATGGTTGAAACTTGTGAAAGTGCCTAACAGCCCAAACCTAAAAAAAACCCACTCCACTATCACATGCCTCCAATCACTTCAGTGGGGCTACCTTTGGTTGAGCACTTTGATGTAAGCACTCAAGTACGGATGTTATTTTTCTAAGACCCTGATTGCTTGTTAGCTCAGTCTAGCCTTGCAGAGGTACATACATTGTTATATCCACCCTGGATGGGGTACTCTCTCCATCAGACTTGGAGAGAGAGACGTTTGAGCCTACGTAATACCTCTAATAAAGGCTATCTCTCTTGAGCTCTCTTTTTAAAAGACTCCTTCATAAGAACCCACACAACACCACAGTTCAGGTTGTTCATCCCATTTTCATAAGTGGTCGAGGGCCGAGGCCAGGGTTGGGGAATCGTTTCCCTCCCAGGTGCCACTTTGAAAATTAGTACAAGTTCCAAAGGCTACATAGAGGCTGAGGGAAGGGATGCTTAAGAAGAATAGGGCCAGGAAGAAGAGGGTCCACATCACAAGTCTGTGCCATGGATCTGTCCCCTATCCCTAGTGTTCATGCCCTCATCTCTGCTCCCTTACCCTGAACTCAGTCTTTCAGTGCTTGGGGATAGTAACAGGATCGAGAAGCTAGACAAGGGGAGCCTCCTCCATACAGAAAAATGGGTTCTGCCCTACTAAAACTGCGGCTGCTGAAGAAAAGTGTAATGTATTACTTATGATAGGGGACTCCAGTTTAGAGACAGGCAAACACATGCGGCTCTATTACAAGTGCAATCTGTATTACATCAGCATTCCGGGGAGAACATAGTAATAAGCTCACAACAGCAGATTCAAATTTGGCAACTGCCTAAGAAACTAGGCTACAGATTCACATAAGCAGAGTCACCAATAAGTGTCAATACTTCACAGGAAGTTGTAAGGAAGGGGATGGACTAGGAGCAGTCTAGCAACAGCTATTCTGCCTCAGCCGTGAGCTTCACTGAGCATGTCTAGGGTGAAATGCTGGCTGCCTGAATGGCACATGCTTTGTTCAGTTTAGGGGAGTGGTTACATACAGGCGGGGCTGGAGTCTCTTGTACTCTATTCCTGTGGAGGAATCCAGCAAATGAGAGTAACCTTGGGGCAAAATTCATATCACTCCTTGTTACAACCAGTGCTCCCTGAGTTTCTTCCCTCAAAATCTGCCCTGTTTTAGATAAGTTGTGCTCTGACCTCAGTGTGAACCCGGCAGGAACATGTTTTGACCCACCAATGAGATGGTCCATATATGATTGTGGACAGAACTAGTCCCACAGTCTAGCTTGTGAAAATACCACAACGTGGAAATAAGCAACCTAGGTTAAAATGGTTCCATTCTTCCCAACTGAAGGAATGGAAAGGGAATCCAAAAGGAAAAATTGTGCACACTGCCTCTGGGACACAGAGGGAGGAGAAGCTCCCAGAGTTAGCTTCTACAGACAGTCAGTCAGCAATAGTTTGGGCTTGTGCTATAAGTGGATCTTCAATGGAGGATCTAGCCTGGCTATTCTCTGCCTTGTCTTTTGAGGATAAAGGGAAGCCAATGGAAACTGAATCCCATGTTGTCCCTTTGATGGCCGGACAGCATGGACAAGAGAAGCAAGCATGGAAATCTTTCAGGATGTATTGATGTTACTAGTATGGTGTGATCAATGGAATCGTGGCTCGGCTTTCTCTGAGCTTGGATAGTCCTAAGCCTCAAACAAGAGAAAGGGTTTAACGTGCCCCTGAATGGGAAACATAAGTCTGACCTCCCCTGCAATGATATGGCTGTAAGATATGGGGGGAGACTGAGAGTCATGATCAAATTAAAAAGGGACCTTGGTGAAACTGACTAGGTAGCCCATGTTACTATGAGAGCCCTTGCTTTCCCGTTACTTGGGGGTGGGGTGCCGAACTGTTCTTATTTATGTCCTCTCAGGAGCCCAAACTGAAGTGCCTTGCATGCCAAGCTAGCCCAGCTTGCGATCAGCTCTGGTTGTGAGGCAGAGGCAGGAAAAGGAGAGACCAGTGCAGTTCAAAGGTCCCATTGTCCACTGTCAAGACCTCGCTGGAGCCACCGACTGGAGACCAAAGTTGGTGAGGTTGATCCAGTGCCTTTTTTGCAGATTGCAGTTTGCCGCTTGCTTTACAAAAGAACTTTGTGCTGTCCTAAGAGGCTGCCGCTGCCGAGGAGCCCTGTGAGTTACAGCAAGATGACGTTACTGCAGACTCCATTTGCTTCTCTTTTTTTACTATTGCCTGCTGGTTGGGATTATGGCATTCTGGCCACCTGAGATCAAGTTTTGGAGATGTGCAGCCATGGATAAAGATGGAGCTTTCTCACAGAAACTGATCTGTGAGACAAGAGGATTTTATGGGAATGTCACAGAGAGTGGAAACTACAGACGTTACCCATTGGAATTTATGAGCCTAATTGAAAGTTGTCCAAAACTGTATGCTGTAAAATGCACAGACTCTTGGAGTGGGGGAAACTTCCAGTATTGTTATGGTCCCCAGGCTACAGAAATGGCCCTCACGGCATACTGGAAGCCCCTCCCTGCCGCAAAAATAGCTATGGGGGTGAGGACAGCCTAATCCAGGATTTACCTAAGACAAGCTGCATAGTGGCTGTGGTCACTGCTGCACTATGGAAGGCTGGCTCTCCTCTATGCGTGTCTATTGCAATTGGAACTCGGACACCCCCTCATGTAGGTGATGAACCAAGCCAAGTATGTGCACCTGAGACCTCGTATCTTCATGAATGTTAGACCCCTTGTCTCTCCCTCTGTTCCCCTTCCTATGTCTCTCCCCCAGCTCCTCTCTCAGATTGTAAGCCCTAGGGGCAGGGACCGTGTCTATTTTATTACTTTGTAAAGTGCCAGGTACACTGCTGGTGCTATATAAATGTTTGTTATTAATAATAATAATAATAATAATGTT
>QEPC01005146.1:1832247-1853596 GCA_003113815.1 Sphenodon punctatus
AGTCTACCTAACCTGTTATTTTATTCACCTACATAGAAAATGCATCCCTTCTTTTTCTTGTGTATAATGCTCTTGGAACCACCCTTGCAAGCTGACCCACTGAATCCTATAAGGATTGACACTCCCCAAACTGAGTTATCCCTGCCCTCCGACCCTCAAACATCCGGGGATGAGGGAATTGAAATTCAGCTCACTCCTCGGCTGAGCAACCCACAACCAGAGCTTCCAGTACCAAATGAACCCCCACCTGCACAGTTACCAGTGACAAAAGAACCCCCAAGCAATGACCAACTGCAGTTAAGATCCTCCACCGTGAAGGCTGCCTGCCCAGACCTCAGCGCAGATCCAGATCCCTGCTCTTATGGAGTGCAGCTTCTGCATTACAGTAACCTGGATTCCAAGATTTGGCCGTTTAAGACTTCAAATCAGCAAGGTACTCTGTCCTTTGCAAATTACAGCCCAGACTCACGCTACCATCCAAAACAATGATGTCATCATATTGCTACAAGCCCATGATCCTGCCCTAGGATGTAAAATGGAACTTAAAATTCTTCAAGATGTTGCACCATCCCTAACCAATGCCATTTATCAGGTACTTTAGCCAATACACCTTTGAACTGCTACGCTGGCATCGTATTTATTTATTTATTTATTACATACATTTAGTATCCCACACCCTCCAGCACAAAGGCAGCTCAGGGCAGTAACAGTGATATTAGCAGTGGCATCCCCAAGTGGGCTTCAGTCTGTTCAGGCAGACTCATGTTGGGCTCTGCAGTGCAGGGGCAGCAATGGAAGCAGGGTAGCAAGAGCCCCGGGTACACATATAGCCCAGGACCAGGGAAGCTATTCTGGTGGGTGGACTCAAGCTGTAGGGATGGTCAGAGAATCTAAGGCTGTCCCTGTCTCACACCGATGTGAGCCATATGTCTGCACGGGACATCTTGGCTTGGTGTAGCTATGTACCGCTCAGCTCCACTTATTCAGGGTGGCCCCACCATCCATGCTGCAAATTTTGTTGAGGACACAGGCTATGATGGTCAGCAGGGGAGTGTTCTTAAGCTGGAATTCACTGGAGGTCAAGAGTAGCACCAGCACTGCTTCAGGATCCTGAAGAATCTCTTGACCATGCATCAGGTGGCACTGAGCTGCCTGTTGAAGAGGTCTTTCTCTAGTGTCCAGGCCAAGGGGTATGACATCATTAGCCACAGTGTGAGTGGGTAGGCTGGTTCCCCCACAATCACAGGCCTCATGGGCACCACCTCGATGTTCCAGATGGTGTCTGGGCCTGCCTGAGAAGTTGGTCCAGAGGCTGTAGCTGGTGCAGAATGCCACGGCCCATCTCCTTACAGGGGCAGGCCACAGGGAGCACATGACACCTGTGCTCCAGGCTCTGCACTGACTGCCTATAAAGCACCGGGCTAAGTTCAAGGTGCTGGTTTTAACCTTTAAAACCCTTCATGGCCTGGGCCCTGCTTATCTGCATGACCGATTCACTCCCCATGTGCCTGTGTGCCCTTTGAATCATCTGGGGGAGCCTTTTTGGAGGTTTTTCCCTGCATATAAGAAATTTTTAACTTTTAAATTTTTTTTATTGGTTTATTCTTTTATCATTATTGTTCACCGCCCCGGGCTTCCTTGTGGACAGGAGAGGCGGGATAAAATTTGTAAATAAATAAATAAATAAATAAAGTCCACCATGTATACACAGGCATAGAAGGGTGACTGGTGGAGGATGCAGGCATTGTGGCTTCTCCTGAACACCCCAGTGAAGATTTGTTTTATTTATTATTATTTCATTATATTCTTATCCTACACCCTCCTGTCAAGGGCAGTTTGGGATGGCTTACAACTTAAAATACAAATAAATAAAAATCCAGAATATAAAACACACATACAAGGATGCAGGCATGGGATGGGGTGGGGTGGGGGGTGAGGTGGTTCTTCAGGTAGACAGGGTCCAGGCTATGTAGGGCTTTATAGGTCAAAACCAACACCTTGAACCGAGCCTGAAAGACTATAGGCAGCCAGTGCAGAAGATGGAACACTTGTGTAATGTTCTCGTGATGACCTGTCCCCATAAGGAGATGGGTTGCCGCATTCAGCACCAGCTGCAGTCTCCAGACTGTCATCAAGGGCAGACTTATGTAGAGCAAGTTGCAATAGTCCAGTCTTGAGGTGATGAAAGCATGGATGATGGTGGCCAGGTTGGAGTCCGAGACATACGACCAAAGCTGTCACACCAGATGTAATTGGCAAAAAGCGCTTCTCACCACAGCCACCACCTGGGCATCCAGGGGAAGCTGCAAGTTGAGGACCACCCCCAGGCTACAGACCTGATGGACCAAAGGAGGGCAAACCCCATCAATGATAGCGGCCACCACGCCCTCAGCCCCACTCACCAGCATCATTTCCTTCTTGTCAGTATTCAGCTTTAGATGGCTCATCGCATCCAGTCCCCCACAGCCACAAAACACCAGGTATGCACTGAGACTGCTGGGCCTGGGTCATCTGAAAATGAGAGGTAAAGTTGGGTGTCATCAGCTTACTGATGTGACAACGTACACCAAACCCTCTCACAACCTCACCCAAAGGCTGCATGTACATGTTGAACAGGAGAGGAAACAGAATAGGACCTTGTGGAACTCCACACGTGAGGTTCTGGGGAGATGACGAGCACTCCCCAAGTACCACCCGCTGAGTTCTCCTGGCCAGGAAAAGGCAGAACCATTCAAGTACAATTCCACCCACTTTGGCTTGGTCCTGTAAGCGAGTCACCAACATCTCATGGTCAATGGGATCAAATGTAGCTGACGGATCTAACAGGATCAAAAGGGACGATCTGGCCTGATCTAACTCATGGCAGAGGTCATCGACCAAGGTAACAATCTCAGTGCTAAAACCCACACAAAAGCTGGACTGTGAGGGATCCAGAAAACGGACACAATCCAGATGCTCCTGAAGCTGCTGAGTCACCACCTGTTCAATAACCTTCCCTAAAAAGGGAAGGTTAGAGACTGGCCAATAGCTGGCAAGGGAGTCAATGTCAAGTGATGGTTTTTTGAGCACAGGCTGCACCTCTGCCTCCTTGAGGCAGCCCGGCACCCTGCCCTCCTGAAGGGAGGCACTGACCACCCCCGCCAGCAGTGCCCCCAAAGTCTCCCAGCTGGCATTAAGGTCTAGTTCACAACAGGTGGCTCTAACTGCCCAAAGGACATCCACCACATCAGAGGGCAACCCCCACTAAAACTGATCCCAGTCAGTCAGTAGTTCTAAAAAGCTACGAGGTCATCAAGCGAGCAGTTATTGAGATAAATATTCAGGAACTGCTCATGATGGTCTACCAGTGCTTGCAGAGCCATGGAGAAGTATCCCTTGCAGTTCCTTTAGTCCTCTTGGCTCTGAGGCAGGAAGATTATTTGGAAGTGGGTCCCATTGACTGCATCAATACATTTGGGGAACCCCAGATAGGCAAGGCCCACCCACACCTACTCTGGGTTGACCAGCTGTATGACTCGCTTCAGCAGGATATCAGCTATGGTGGTGGACACCTCAACTAGGATGGTGGACATGGTGGAGGTGTGCACACCAAACTACTGGACAATGGATCAGCAGGAGTCTGGGGTAGCCAATATCCATAAGGGTATTGCCACACATTTGCTCACGGGGATTGGCTCCTTTATGACAGTGGTCTCCCTCTCGAGATGTGTCCGTAGGATCATCTGTTCCTGGAGACCAAACACCATGGCATCTGGAAGTGGGTGCATTACTGTGCATCCCTCCAGGTGGAAAGGATGGTCTTCCACCAGACATCGCTCCTCTCTGCCACCCAGTCCCTCCAATTGGTTGGTACTACCAGGGCAGGCCATAGATGACTATCATGGCGTCACTGGCCAGGGACCTCACGCCCACATCAGTTCCCCTTGCAGGGCGGCCGTCCCCTCATGCCAGGCCTGTTGATGCATTAGTAAATTCTGTCTCCAATGCTGCATCCTGTTCCTGTTACATGCTGTGTTCCTTGCCCCCAGCCTACAGCTGGTGTTGAGCATCACCAACCAGTGTCGGTGGATGGCCATGAAACACTGACAGCAGATGGCTTGCATCTACTGTGTGGTTTGAAGGACTGCCTCAGTGGTGGTTAACAGATGCTGCAGGGAACCACCGCTCCCAGATGCCATCACTCTACAGGTAGCGTTTGTGGGGTTCATTGCTGGCTCCAAGTCACTGTCTTACACTACTCCCATGTCTATTGCTTATTAAGTCGGGTCTAGTAGCTGCTATGAGATAAAGCATTTAGGGATTTAAATGAACTTTAAAAAAAACAACAACACACCAAACAAACGGATTTAGATGCTGCTAGTGTTTGTTCCTTTGATTTTTCTCTAGGTTTTGTGGCTCTGGTATTCACTCATCCTGTTTTAAAGTACAAAACTCATATGCCTGTGTGTGAAAGCTTTCTGCTTGTCCAGTTGTGTATGGACATGGTTATTTTATTTTATTTTATTTTATTTTATCTTCCGTTATGCTTTGCTGTAATCCTACAGTATTTCTTCATGTCGTGGAGAAGTTTTATATGGAGGAAGACATTCTCCTTGAGAGTGCCCATCAAATGAAGCTTTACTACCATAGTCTAAATCATTTCTTGGTAGTTTTGTTTCCTTTCATTTTATGTGTAACATTGGGTGACAATAAACATGCAGTCGGTGCCCTGCTACACCATGCTATGCAGCATGCTACACACCCTGCTACACACCGTGCAGTTGGTGCCCTCCTACATTAGGGGGGTAACCCTAATGAGGCCAGCTCAGGGCATTGGAACTGATGTGCACCCAACAGGGCTGTCCGGTGAGCACTCTCCTGCCCCTGATAGGGTGGGGAAATGGAACAAATTCAGGGCCAGCCATCCCTGTCCCCAGTGCACCCCCAACATCTTGTCCCCCTACCATGATGGACAGACATGGCAGCCAATGTGGTCATCCATGGCAGCCCCCGATCCCTGGTGGGGTCACAAAAACATGTCCTGGCCTGCTATTGCCCACCTGGGAGGTCCTTGGCCTGGGCTGTGGGTCCAGGATCATCCAGGGAACCAGTTCCAGATCAGATGCCTACCTGGGCCAGGCCAGCAGTGGCCCATATCTGGCTGCTTGGAAATAGATGGCCAGACGAGTCTCTGACCCAAGCAGGCCATAGTGGGTCCTTGTTACATCTATTATCACTCATTGTCAGACTCACTCTCAAAAATACATTTCCTGGGTCTTTTTTTGATGTCATTTCATCCTGAGTACAGTTCTCAGGTGAGATAGCCCACGTGCTAGTGAACCTTAGTCCGAGTCCCATAGAAGTGGATGGGCTTGTGCTAACTGCTAGTATGCATGTGCATTGTCCTGCCAGGTGACTGCAATGTGTTTGCATTTCTGAAAAGGGAAGGACTTGAATTCTGGGCTTTGCTGCAGCCCCCCAGCAGATGTAATACATGACCCAGCAGGTGGTAGTTTTATGACAGGGGCTGTGGTTCTGTGAGGGCTCTTTCTTGCTATCTCAGGAAAGTTCCATGACTGGGCAGGTGGCTTCTGACAGCCAGCAACTGAGCAAGGTGAGAGAGGAGCTGCTATGTCAGATCAGAGCAAACAGCAAACTACCTTTCCAAAATGAGGAGTCTAGGGGTGGAGGGGAAGCTCTGTGGGGCAGTAGAAACATTGTTCATAGACATTAAATTTTCATGGAACCATTGTCACTGCATTTCTGGCCCTCTTCTTGTTAGCAAAGAAAGATGGTTGAGGGATAGCTTGCAAATTCAGCTGGTGGGTTTGGTTTGTGTCTGACCAGGGACTCTCCTGCAGCTGGATCTGAGAACAGCTTTCTTTGCCTTTTTGAACCAAAATTGTCTGGCTGCAAGACACACATCTTAGCAGAAGACAGCTTGTCTTGCCTTTCTCTCCTGTAGTAATCCATCCTTCTCACACTTCTCTCCCCCCCTCTTCCCTCCCCCCCAGCCCCCGCCTCCAGTTCTAAAATGATTGTATTCTTTGTGTGGGTGAGCAGACAGAAGAAAAGACAAAAACCAATTCTCTTCTGCTTAGTTGCATGTCTTGTTGCTGAAGCCATATGATTTCAGACCCAAAAGGCAAACTGCTTGTCAGATAAGACTTCAGGAGAGTCTCTGGATTATATGCCTACCAAACCCAGATGTTGACCTTGCAGCCTATCTCAGTGGTGCACTCTCTGCTGAGAAGAGGGCCAGAAATATATTCTGTGTAGGTTTTCCGTTAATTGTATATTCTATAGTACTGTGTCAAATTTTAAGTGACCCTGCCCTCAAGTAGCCCACCTGCCTAAAAGTTCACTAGCCACCGCTGAGCTAGACCCAAGAACTGGAAAGGGGCCAAATAAAAACTAGATATAAAAACATAGGGGCCAAATAAAAACCCTTAGACTGGTCTAGGGGTTTAAGAGCCTAACAACCTTATTCTCCAAGCACTCCTCTGTCACTGAAGTGAATGAGCTTCTGTTTCCAGATCAATTTCAGGATTGTATTAGTCTAATTGAAACCCAACCAGACTTAGGCTCCTAAGTAATGTAGGCACGCCTGAAAAAAAAAAATTACCCACAGTTCCATTTAATGTAGTAAGTGTAAGAGACTAGAGTGCGAGGCTTGGGCTTTGGATCGATTCCCTTGTCTGCTCTAGACTTCCTATGTGACCTTGAACAAGTCTTTTAGTCTCTCTCAGCCACTGTTCCCCATCAGCAAAGGAGGGATAAATGTATTTCCTTACCTCACAAGGGGATTGTAAAACTAAATACACTAAGGTTTGTAAAGCACTTCAATGCTATAGTAATGGGAGCAGATAAGTATCTAAAGTAGATAACTATTGTGAGTGAAGAGTGAATGAAGTCAACAATAAAAAGCAGGGAGCAAAAGCATGGCATGCTTTGCCTCTTCAATACAATAGAAAAGTCAGGCCAATTATTATGTTCTGTACAATAGCAATTGTTATGTCCTCAACAGTGTGGTGATAAAACACTATTTCAAAGCTTCAGCCAATTCAGAGGAGGGCAGGGGTGAAACTAGATTCACTTCTGGGCTTCACGAACAAGTGGCATAAAATTAAAACCTTGGATATATTTTTATCTGACTTCTACCTTCAGAACTGCGAAGAAGAACGACGCAGACTTCCTGCCATATAAATATCCTAAGTAATGTGAATTTCACTTTTGAAAGTGTAACTCATAGATAAATGAGGACATTTGGTGGACTGATGTCAGTGTAAATCTGATACAAATGAGAGGAAGATCAGGCCAGAAATCTTGTTCTCATCGAATATACACATTTTCTGATACTTTAATTATAGAAAAGAGTTTATTGCAGAGCACTTTGAAAATGTACAGCTCTACATTTAGCTAAATAATAATAACAATCCTGTCACAGAACCTGGTGACAGATCTTGGTCCAGGGTTCCCTGATGGGAGTGGGTGTGCAAGTCCTGTTGGTCGGCTTGGTTTTTTCTATTGATTACCTGTTTTCAGTCTGTTTTTCTATTGTTTACCTGTTGTCAATCTTTCTAATGTGGCTAGGCAGATCAAACAACGGGTGAAAGATGTTGAATTACAAGAAGATAGGGCCTGAGTGGCAGCAGCAAGGACTGCACCCTGGTTTAAATTCTGGATACCTGGGCCTGCCAGACCCAGATATTTTTTCAACCTTAAATGCCCCATTATACAGAGCTTTTACAGCACTGAGGATTCAAGTTATGGATTCAATGGTAGTGCAGGGCTGCTACAATATGATGGTTTACTCAGAGAGAGCGTGTGTATGTGGTTTGGGGCAAACTGAAGATCTGCCACACTACCTGCGGTTTCGCTCCATTTATGCCAAAACGCATGCTAAATTATTCTCAACACTTAAACCCCGCCAGGGCTGGCCTACCACTCAATTGTTGGTTTATTTATTAAATGATTTAAAGGATCAGACTACACTAGCAGTTGCTTCTTTTGCTATTACTGCAGCCAAACTGTGTGCTCAGTTATATCCATCCATCCATCCTATGACTGAGTCAATAAATCTAACCTGAAACTGAAAATAAATAAATAAATATAACCTGAAACTGAAAATAAATAAATAAATATATAAATTTAAAAAACCTTGACAATCATAGAAATGTGGAAAAACCCATAGAAACAGAAGCCTGTAAAATGATCTCATCTATACCCCTAACAGGACACAACTGTTCTGTACAATGATGGGCCTAAAACAGCATATCTCTATTGAATTTAGTGAGGCTATGCCAATTATACACCAGTTAGGCATCTGGCTCAATATATTTTCCAGAATTAGTCCAATCGGTTAATAATAAGGTTTCCTGCTGTGGAGTCAGTGGGATTAAGTGTGTATTTATGTGTTTTGCTGGATAGAGGTTAACTTACTCTGCATCTTGTAGTACTGAGTCCTGAGGGTGGGCCTTTTACATATGCTCAATAATAGATATGTTTCCCCCCAATGAAACCAGCTATAGATGCAGGCCAAGATTAAGCATGATAGGAACTTCTGTCTATAACTTTAGCTAACTCTCATCAACTACATTTTACATCTGAACAGAATCTAATAGCAGTGTCCACTATACTTGATGCAGTAGCATTCAGTCCAACAACACCAGTACTTAAATTGACTTCCACTACTGGCCTATGTCCCATTCAGATATCAGCAATGGCAACAGTGAATCCCTATGTACTACTTTGTACCACATCACTAGAGTTTTGGGTGTTTTTAAATGTGAGAGGCTGGGAGTGGGCTCCATGACCTCTGAGTGGGGAGAGGTGGGGGTGGTATTCTAATAGGTGGTTCCTAGCATGGCTACCATGGCAGCTGCCTTGCACCATGGGGGAGGAGGAAGCACCAGGTTAGCCTTTAAAATGGACATGTCCTGGCCATGAGTGCTGGAGAACCGGGCTCTCCAGAGCTTGCCGCCAGTTCCTGTGACTTGCAAAAGCCGTGTCTTCCTCCCACAGTGCCTATGAGTGACGGATCACTCTGCTGGTGTGGGTGACTGCCCCAGTTCATACAGGTAGGGGATGTGTAGATGCCTGTTGCCATGTACTTTTTTGGCAAGGGGCACTATGGATTTTTGGCAGTGTCCATGAGTGGGTGCTACATGGTTCCTGGGAGTGCACATCTCCCCGCTCCACCTTCAAATGGGAGTTTGGATGATTGGTTACTGGATGGCCATGTGTGGTAGCATCTTGTTTAAAACACACTTTGTCTCAGTATTTTCCAGTGAGTTTCATGACCAAAAAATCCCCTTGTTCATGGGAGAGCTGAAAAGCCACAACTCACAAAATAATGTAGTTTTCACTTTGTCAATATACAAGAGCTGTTCAGCAACAAAAGCATGCGGCCACAATCTGATCTTGTGTGCGCACCACCCGACCACACAATGCATGCAGCACGCATGCGCAATGCACGCACTGCACGCACATATACAGGAAAGCTCCATGTGACAAGCGCACAGCCCAGGCTGACCCGAACCCCCACGCCCATACACCCTACAGCCTGGGGGATTGACAGGTGTGATGTGTGGAGCAGGCAATGGAGCAGGTGGGGTGCATGAGCATGGGGGTTCAGGTTGGCCCAGGTTGCATGCTTGCTGCACGGAGCTCTCTTGTGTATGAGCGTGCTGTGCGTGTGTGCAGTGTGTGTACATGCTGCGTGCATTGTGCATGTGGGGGCATGGGATAGGATTGTGCTCAATGTCTTTATCACAGTAATCAATGCTTAGACATGAAACCAAGAACAGTCAATAATATAAAAACTGCTGTTCTTGAATACTGAGATGTCTCTTACATCAGAGTACAAAATATCTGGTGTGACTAAAGCTAGGTTTGCCTGTAACTCTGAAACAGTATGTTGTAGAGCCTGAAGATGTCATCTGTGATTCCACATCTCTCCCCTCACAGGTTATGCGCTTTGTAAGCAGAGGATGATCTTCTGCAGTCTGATCTATTAACAGATATTCACAATAGTCACAGAATTCAGGTGAATTCATAACAATCCATGATTTCCAGGACCACCACAAGGCCTATGAGGAAAAAATCCTAACATCATAGAACTGGAGAGTTAGAAGGGACATCATCCAGTCTAACCCTTTGCCTTGGGCAGGGCACCTTATGCTTGTCTAGTCTATCCTTTGAAAACCTCCAAGGAAAGAGATTACACAAAGTCCCTAGGCAGCTTATTCCACTATTGGACTGTGGAACAAGATGTGGAACAAATTTTTCCTCATATTTAAACTAAACTTATTTTACTGTAATTTGAACCTATTGCTTCTTTCTTGTTCTCAGTAGCAATGGAGAACAAATATTCCCCATCTTTTTTTTTTATGGCATCCTTTGAGATACTTTAAAACTGTCAGCATGTTCTGACAATCTTTTTTGTTGACTAAACATGCCCAGTGTCATCATGACTTGTTTCCTAGGCTTTTGATCACATTCATTGTTCTCCGGGAATACTTTCCAGTTTGTTAACATCCTTCTTGAGATGTGGAGCCCCAAACTGAGCACAGTATTCTAAGGGTGTTTTCTACCCCGCGTAGTCACCCAAGAGTCACTGATCTAACTGCTTGTCTGAAGGTGGAGCAGTAGGATGCATGCTCTCATGAGCCACAGGACACTCGCTCATGGTCACGCATGGAACACTGCCAGGAAATCTGATGTGCTCTGTGCAGGGCAGGCCAAATGGATGCATGGCAACTGGTGGCCACGGAGACCCCGCCCATATGAATGGTGGCAGCCAGCCGCACCATCTGACAGGTAAGCCACTCATAGGCACCGGGGGTGGGGGAAGCAGCTTTTGCAAGTCACAAGAACTGGCCGGGATTGCTGGGAAATCCGGGTTCCCCAGAGCTCATGCCCGGAACATGTCACTTTCAAAGGCCAACTTGGCATGCTACCCCCTGCCCCGTGGCCCATGGCAGGAAGAGTGCATGGGGTCTGCCTCTGTGGCTGCAGAAGCCACTTTGTGAGCTGCCCATTAGAATAGTTCCCCCTGCACTCCAACCTCCCCCTCCCCTCATTACCTTGCTCATTTAAAAACACCCTAAGAGTGGTCTGACCAGTGCATAATAGGAAATTTTATAGGTGCACTTGGTACATTAGCAAGTGGGGGAAAGTATATTTAACCTTCTAAATCTTTTAAATAAGCATTTTAGAGAAGAGATCAAAATAAGGAACTTGAAGGTTTTTTTTTTTCCCTTAAGAGAAGAATGTTAATTAAAAGGATTTGCTTTTAATAGAATTTTCATTTAATTACACTGGAATGCAACATTATTTCATATCACTGGAATGAATCAACACATTTTCCAGTTGTGCAGATCTCATGGATTCAATGGATAATTAACACTACTGCTCATAAAAATACCTTGATGATATGTTTAACTTTCAAAGCAAGAGGCAGCCTATTATTTTAGCTTTCCTTTCCCAGTGAGTCCTGCTGCACATTAACATTTTTTCCCCCAGCCATTCCATTACCAGAGTGAAATGCCGGCAGTGGTAATATGATAGCAGAGTAAATGTCACAAGCTAAAGGGACTACAAGAATATATATTTGCCACCTGTAGAAATTGTGCTTTATTGCAGTACAATGTAAAATTTATGAATGTTGCTATAATATTCCAGATATGCCTCTCTGGTAATATCAGACATATATCAGTGTTAAAAGTCAGGCTCCTGAAATATCGGCTGTAGTCTATTTACTGTACCTTTTCAATTGTGCTGTGGAACTATGTAGTCACTGTAATGCACTGTCAACTACTGCAGGTAAAACTACCCTCGGAATATTATTTATTGGCCCTTGAATGCAGATTACATACATTCTTTATTACCTGCTAATTTACCACCTGCTGGCTGAAGGATGGTAAAAGTCTACTATTTGTTTTATAGGAATTCATTACGCCATTAACCTTTCACTCCTATGGGCCAGGAGAAATAATTTCTTAAGTTAAATCACTCTTTTAATAATGCTCTCCAAATGAACTTAGTGATTTATAGCATCCTCACAGAAAGTCTAATAAAAATAAATTATTTCCTAATGCTCTATATGTTGCAGATATTTGCATAACCAAGCTGATGAAATGCAAACGTGGTTGTAGTTTCTAAAGGCTGTTTTTATTATCTTCTAAAACTAGTAGAGTGAAATAATTCTCAGTTCAGTATTCCGTCTTTCTAATGTTTCCAGTTTATGCTCCTGAAAAACAGGCACACAGTTATATGTTGTATTTTTCTGTTGAGAGAGAGAGAGAGAGAGAGAGAGAGAGAGAGCTATATTTATCATATGAGAAAGTTAAATCCTTGAATTTTATTGTGAGAAGCCCCTAAAGCCGAAGTAATTTAAAAGCCAGTCAATAGTTGTTGCGTTATAAAATAATTGTGTTTTGGATAGCTACTATACAGGCCACAGTGAACATGTTGACAGCTGGGAGGTGTGCAGCACAAGTTTGCTGTGAGCTGTGATTTTGAGATTGACCTGAAACATTTGAGGTATTGGATGGAACAAATAATAGCTATGTCCAAGCTGATTCTCCTACCTGGCCTCCAGTATCCAATGTAGGTTTAGCTGTGAGTGATTCTCAGTTACAAATAGAGTCAGCAATATTTTAATTTGTTCTTGAAAGACTATGGGCGAGAATTTCAGCTAGTGTAAATTGCCAAAGACCCTTTGGCTAGATGCCAAATGAATGCTTGACAAAACAAATTTATTGGGGATGTGCAGAAGGGACCAGTTTTGTTTTTTATTATTGGATTAGTTTTAATTTCCAATTTTTAGTTATGCATTTGTTTTAATTACTAAACTTCATGTTAGTAGTTAGTTTATTATGGAATCAGCTTCCGCCATATCCAAAAGAACAAAAGAAATAAAACAAATTTACATCATCAGTATAAAATGAATAAGAAAAGAAAACAAAAAATACAAAACAAGCTCAACATTCTACATCTCAGTAGTCAATTATAAAAAGAGATATAACAGGTCTAAGGCTAACTAAGGGAACCAACAGCTCATAATCAAATAATAACAGGAGGACAAAGGATTCAAGTTAAATACACAATCTCTTTAACTATCAACTAAAGCATTCCTTATTGGCAATAATTACACCAATTAGACCATCCTAGCTTAACATAACATATTTAGCTGTTGTCGAACAACTTTCCTTTTCTTAGTGGCTAAACTAATGAAGATTGCCACAGCAGTCAAAGAGTCTGCTGATGTTAATTTTAATAAATGATTTAATCTTTGACAATCTGCAGCTAACAGGAAAGGTTCCAACAAAGTGAATGCCAAACTTCTCTTAGTATCTGATAGTATGGGCATTGTATAACAAAATGTACAACCATTTCCACCGAACGCATGGAGCAGGAAAATAACTGTGCCTCATAGGGTATGCCAGCAATACAACCTTCCAATACCATAGTATCAATTAAAGTGAATCTACAAACAGTAATATTCCTTCTCGGGATGGGACTAATGAGGAGATCCAAATATGGTTCCAAAGCATAGTTTTATTTAATTGTCCAATAAGTAGGGGTTACTTGCCATGATTTTAGCATGGCAAAGTCCTGCTGGATCGCGATATCTCTAGATCGAATATCCAGCTCTTTTTTGCAGATGCTAATGTTTTCCCTAAAAAATACACCAGAGAAAACCCCAAGTGTGATAACTGGGTGATTAAATATTTCACCCAGGGATATAATCTAGCTCCAGTATGAGCTGCCTCTTCTAAAGCACATTGTGCTATTAAAGTGGTATGCTGAAGATTTTCAACTTTCTGCCAATATCGCAGAATGGCCAGCCTTACAAAATGAGCCAGTTTCTGTCCTCAGGACAAAGCCTGGGACACTGTTGTTTACTCTAAGAAGTCTCCGTAAAAACTGGTTCTGAACCCTTTCCAGCACCAAAAGGTCCGGGGGAAGGGGATAAGTTCAAAACCATACGTTAACATAGAATGAATCTTCTGGGAGTAAGTTTCCAGAATAGTAGACATAGATACCCCCTTTGAGAGAACAGCCACTTTCACCAAACTACCTGCCACTCTTATGGTCAAAGATACTCTATATTTTGTGTGTTTCGCCCAAGACCCTCTATCAGTGAAACCCACCCCCAAATAGTTAAATGACTGTACTACTTGGAAGCAAGAGTTCTCAATCTTCTATATCATCCTCAATGACTTGGCACCCACCAACATAATTTTGGATTTACCATTGTTAATGGTTAAGCTGTTAAAATGGCAATACTTAATTAAGGCTTTAAGTGCCCCTCATAGACCTTTTTACATTTGTGAAAAAAGAACAAGGAGGGCATACGAGCAATAATTTTGGACCTTAGGTGGATGTGGATTCAGATCCAACCTTGCCGAACTCCATGGTTAATAAGAATTGGCACACTTGGAGGCGTATTATTACCAGCTCTCACTCTAGTTGAATTATTTCTATGCAACTGCATTAGAAGAGTTAAGACCCCTTCATTTATCCCCATGGATCTCAATTTAGACCATAAATGATCCCGGGGCACTGAATCAAAGGCTCTAGTGAAATCCATGAAGGCAAGATAAAGTTTCCCCTTTCTTATTTGAGTGTATTTAACAATCAAGTGAGATACAATAAAACAACAGTCAATTGTAGAGCAACCAGCTCTGAAACCAAATTGCTCAATTGGAATTTTACCATTGGACTCTGCCCAGTCCCGCAACCATTGTGCAATCTTAGAAGCATACAGTTTGCCAACCACTGAAAGCAAACTGATAGGGTGATAGCTAGCAGGATCCGAACGCTCACCCTTTTTATATATTGGAACAATCCAGCTAGTCCTCCAATCCGCTGGAATCTGGCAAGTTTTTAAGATATCATTAAACAGCTTAGTTAAGATAGAGGCCCACCAAGTGGGATCAACCTGTAATATTTCTGCGCGGACATGGTCTGGTCCTGCCACCTTATTCTGCTTCAGGGCTCTAATAATACCTTCCAGTTCTTCCTCATGGAAGTACAACTCTGGGGGTAAATCATCGGGCATCACCCCAAGTTCCACACTAAATCTATACGGGAGATACTTTCCTTCTTATATAGAGCTTCAAAGTAGTCCTCCCAGATCCTGTTGCCAATTGCTACATCCATGGTTACCTGTCAAGGTCGAATCAACTTATTGAGTAGTCTCCAATACAGGGCAGTATTCCCTATCCTGGCAGCTACTGCCAGTGAGGTCCATGTTTTATTGCAATAAGTAGCTTTTTTATTTTTAATTAAGGACTTGTATTGCCTCCTTAGCTCTAAGTAAGAAGACTGAAAGGATACTGAAGGATTACCTGGCCACGATTTCCGCATAGTAACAAGTTGTTGTTTAGCTACCTGACAATCATTATCAAACCATACATTAGTAAATTTAAGATGACGATGGCCTCTTTTCACAAGTAAGGAATCTATAGTAAAGGCCATAAGATATATGAACTGTTTAATGGCCATACCGATGTCAGCCTCATTCAAAAAAAGAGATTCAAGGGCTAAACATTTTGGGAGTTTGCTAAGTTCAAAAAAACCAATGGCCAATTTTGTAGACTCGCCTATCCCAAGACTTCTACTAAATGAGTTCATAGGGACTTTTAAGTCTTTGTGACAGTGTTGTAACTTAATTTGTAACTCTAACCATTTATGGTCACTGTCATGTCTGACAACAGAGGAAAAATGGCTCACATTTTTCCCAATAAAGTGTATCTATTAAACAAAAATCAATCACACTATTTCCAGACGAACCAATATATGTATATTCATCCTCTAAGTCCCTCTGAGCTCTATCATTTATAATGGTTAGGTCCATTTTATCAATAAAAGATAGGAATAGCTGGCCATGCTTGGTGATAGAATCGTCCCTAGAGTGGCAGGTTGGAAGATAGGGATAAGAGCCAAATCCATCCTCCATTTTGGAACTCAAATCCTCATGAGTGGCACCAGACCCAATTCTGACATTCCAGTCACCCAGCATTAATATACAAGCTTTGGGAAATTTCTTTCTCAAGGTATTGATTAGACCCTCCAGGCAAGACCATATATCATCCTTATAATGAGATGAAGCTTCCGGTGGAATATAAATATTACATAGAATATACTCAGTCTGATCTGAGAGAACAAATAAGGCCAATTGATACTCTGGTCTATCTGCCGGGAGGGGACTGAAGGAGAGTACCTTAGCATCCCCCATCAGTATCATCAAACCCCCAGATACCCTTCCCCTCTTACCCAGCTTTTGACCAGGGTGGGCCTCTATCCTAAAATTCCCTATCTTACAATTAAACTGAGACCCTAGACCCTCCCAAGTCTCTTGCAAACAAATACAGTCAAATTTGGAAATATAATTAATCCAGTCGGGGTCAGCCAAGTTTCAAGAAGCCATTCTGAATACTGATCCACTTGCTAAAGTCTTTGTGTCAAAAGGGCACGAAGGGGAGCAGAAACCGCAAAAGAGGTACAAAAGGATACTTTATTGGGAGAAAACCTCCCAAGTCCTTGTCAGGGAGCAGTTACAGAGGACTTTATAGGGGTTTGGTCCGCTACTAGTCGTGAACCCAGTTCATCATGTGCTAAGCCATGTAATTCAGCAGAGGACCCTGCCTCACTAACACAAGATGTACGCAATAGAAGTCCTGCAGTACCAACTGCAATGGTCTTCTTTGGAGGAGAACCTTCTTCCCAGGGGGCCAGATAATGGGCCGCTGTCAAAGCTTCTAGATTATGCTCTGGATTATATGGAATAGAGGCAAACGAAATACTCCAACACAGCTGGAGTTAAATTTTTACAAAACTGATCTAACTTTTGAGCAATAATATCCTGATCAAGTACTGGCAGCTTCCTATATATAGAGTGAATTATTGAGACATCTCTGGCCCCAGTGGGATCTAACAACAATGCCCCCAGCTCCTCAACAATAGATTGCCTGGAGGAAACATTGATAGGAAGCATTGGAACTGCAAGTAACTCATCTCCAAATGTCTGACTATTACCCTGTAAGCTAACTAATGGGGTAATACCCCTAGCTTCTCCAAGTTCCATAAGGTCAGATTCAATATCCACTCCCTCAACCACCTTCTGTCCCAACTCGTATCTCACAAAAGGCTTGGTCTGAGCTTCATGATGCACCAGGTCCCATCCCCCCACCAACACTGATCCTACTGAATTAGTGCAGTATGTCTCTAAAGGGTTAAAAGGTTCACCCAGTAAAGAAGGCGGTGAACAACCATTAGAATCTTTACCCTGGGCAACACCTACCCCATGGGTCTGAGTTGTAACTAATACAGGGTTTGATGTCTGAGCAGGGTCCGCCCTAATTCTTGGGGAGGGAGGAGGAACTGACGGACCCAAGTTATTGCTAAACTTTGGTAGAATAACTCTATCAATAGAGACCCCTCTAGTCTTAAGATATTTCTGTTCGTGAAAGATTTTTTCCGCAATCTCCCTGTTATTAAAGAAAATATTCAGCTGATATCCCTGCATATCTGAGCACAAATAATCCACCTTATCAATTGAAGCAGGCCCTACATTTCTCCCTAACAGATGGGTCAAGTTAGATGCAATAACGGCCCTGTTTTCCCAAGATGGAATAAAATTATTGTGATCTCGAGTTATTCTAAATAGAACTGCATTAGGAGGGAATTCTATTGACCTAACTGGCACCAACCGTACAGGATTATTCGAGGGCAGTTTATTGGGGTTAAAATGCCTTTTGTGTGCTTGTCTAAGACCAGATTCCACTGGTAGCGACTAAGTACCAGCATAAGGAGCCTTAGAGACCTGCATATCTAGGTTAAGATCTAATTTACCTGCTATTAACCTTAACTGATCTCTCGCCTTACCTAGAGAGATACTTATTTCAGAAATACTAACAAAAAGCAATGAAACAGTACTAGCGATCAAGGTAGATTGTAACGCCAAAAGTTCATTTGCTGGAGACACAGAACCATTCTCTATTCTTGGAGTATTACCAACACCCCCAAGTTACTTGTTCCCCAGAAGTAATCCCCTCAGGCTCTCCTTCGAAAGGAAGACAGTTGTATCTGTTATGCAAGGCAATAATTGGGTTTTGCTGGTCCATAACGTCCCGCTTCCGATTTTTCAAAGGACGTTCTTCAGACCCAGGGGGAGACAACGGGGAATGTGCCTGCTTCCTATCCATAGTTATAGTAACAGAAAAGCAAAATTACAGGATAGGAAATGGGCTCCTATCCTCCAAGGGTGATTCCCAAGGGTAGCAGCCCTTGTGCTCACACCCTTAGGCTCGCACACATGGCTCGCGCCACCAAGGCACCACAGCCTTTTCTCTTAAGGAGGTAAAGAGGCTCCGTCCCCACTTGCCGACAGCCCCAATCCGCATTGACTCAGGTAAGCTCCCGAGCGCCCTGGCTGCAATGTGCGGCTAGCGGCCAGCCCCAGCACTCCTTGACTGCACACTGGATACTGCTCACTGTGGCCATTTCTCTTCAGCAGGTAAAGAGGCTCCGCCCACCACTTGCCGACAGTCCCACTCTGCGCTGACTCAGGTAAGGTCCCGAGTAGGGCTGTAGCGGAAAGTCGCAGTGGAAACAGCATTTCCGCAATTAGTGGTATGGCGTGGCAGAGGCTTTCATTCCACTACTTCCGCAGTTCTGCTAATTTCATTCCGCTACTTCCACAGGCTTCACAAATAGCAGAAACATGCAATTTCTGCTACTTCTGCCATTCCGCCAGCACCACGAAATAGCGGAAGAGCAGTTTTTCGACAGTTACTGACAATTCTGCAATTTTTCCGATAGTTTCTGAATTTGCAGAATGCCAGCGGAATTAGCGGAATGTCTGCAGAAAAGCCGCGGTGTGGCGCGGGCCATTCCGAAATGGCAAATTGGAATTGCGGTGTGGTAAAAGCTGCTGCTGCTTCAGCCCTAGTCCCAAGTGCTCTGGCTGCAATGTGCAGCTAGCGGCCAACCCCAGCACTCCTTGACTGCACACCGGATACAGCTCACCGTGGCCTTTTCTCTTCAGCAGGTAAAGCGGCTACGCCCCCGCTCGCTGACAGCCCCGCTCTGCGCTGACTCAGGTAAGGTTCCGAGCACCCTGGCTGCAATGTGCGGCTAGTGGTCAGCCCCAGTACTCCTTGACTGCACCTTCATTTTAGTAATTACATTAGTTTCACATTATTCTGAAAAGGGAATCAATTTGCAGGACTATTTGTTCAGATAGCAGTTTTACTTTGGCTCTCTGACACGTTCTCATCCCCAAACTTGCAGAGTGTGCCCCAAGGTGGCAGATTATCAGAAAGACACTTGCACACAGCAGGTGGGCATAGGTGCAGCAGGCTCTGGCAAGCAGTGGGCAGACACAGGAACAGCAGGTACTGGCATTGCCACTTCTGAGAGGAGTATGAGAGGGCTTCAACTTTCAGCAAGTGCCCCATGGTGGCCGGGCCCCATATGAGTAAGGGATAATGGCAGGCAGGCACTTGGCAGTTGGCAGCACTCCAGATGTAACAGTGTCAACTTGCAGTGAGTGCTACAGTGTGTGAGAGAGATTGGAAGGCACCAGGTGAGCACAGCAGCAGGCACTGGCAGGCAGCAGGCAGGCAGAGAAGCAACAGGCATTAGGTGGGCACTGAAGCAGTAGACACAGTCATTGGCACCCCAAGTATGACAGGATTTCAACTTCCAGCAAGTGTCCCTGGGTGTCAGAATGGGTGTAAACAAACATGCAGCCACTGAGGGGTGTAAACAGATATGCAGTCCCAGAATAGGCAGCGGATCCACCCCCAGCCAGGTCAGCTCAGGGAATGGAACACACATTCCTATGGCTTGACCCAGCCAGGGAGGGGTGCATGGAGAAGCGATGTGCAGCCAACTGGATCTGCCTCCACGCTGTGGCCAGTGCCCCACCCCTACCATGATGGGCAGTCACGGCTGTCAAAAGTAGGCAGACATGGCTGACTGCCATGGCAGCTCCCCATGTCATACCAGGCAGGCACAACAGATGTGCCTGCCCAGTTCAGCCCACCCTGAGATGTTTGGGTGGTTCCTGGGTGCGAACCAAAGGCCCGGTTCTTTGAGGGCTCCCATTCCTGTCCAGCTATCTAACCCACTAGGGTCTGAACCAGGCCCACATCTGGCAGGCCCGGAACAGACATGCGGGTTTGGTGGTGGTCCACAGTGGGCTGAATTGGGCCCTGCCACATTACCCAGTATGAGAGACTGGCAGGCAGCAGGAGGGCAGAACAACAGCAGTAGGTACTGGCAGGCATCAGGCAGGCAGAGGAACAGCAGGCACTGGCAGCCACTCCCAGTGGACTAAGTATATAGGCTCTCCTAGGTCCTCCCCCCAGCTCCACTGATTGGCACTACCAAGTTGCTGAGCACTTAAGAAAGACCTATCCCAGGAGTTCTCTGTGTCCATCGTGGTACTGTGTTTCCCCAATGCCAACTGGCTAGCAGGGATGTCAGTCATGTCTCCTGACTGCTCTCCCCTTCCACTCCTCCTCTGCCTTCCCAGCAGTTCTTCACAAGTGCATAGTAGACTGTATAGAGTCCAATAGGGGCAAAACAAAAACAAATTATTCAAACAAGTTGATTTTGTAACAAAAACAAATACAGAAAAAGTCATTTTCATTACAAATTTAAACAAAAATGAATTGTGCACCCCTAAAATATATCCATCAATCTGCACTAACTAGTTTAGATCTATCAAATTGGATAATAACTAATATTCATTATAGGAAATCCATTTCAGATATTTCAGCTCAGTTACTTTAGTATTTCAGTTATTTTGTTCACTTATTACAATATTTCAGTTACTTCATTTCAGCACTATTGCACGATGCACATGCATAACATCTGAAATGAAATAGTCACTGAAATAACCAAAGTGACTGAACCAAAATACCTGAACAGCTAGATACAAAAATGTCAATTTCAGGAGTCAATATTAATCAGATATCTAGATAGCTATCCAAAAATGCATCTCTGGATACAAAATCCATTGTTTGTGTGACCTCTACTATTGGCTGCAATTCAAATTGAGAATGATTTCTCCCTGCCTATTTTGGAAGAGGATAATACAGGCATTCGAAGTTATAAGCAAGACTTTTATTCCACCAGGTATAGTTGAAGATCTGCTCCTATATGTGATAGTTAAAAACACCTGGTGATGATAGATGCAACACTAGCCCACTATGACCAGTCTGGGCCGGGGACTTACGAAGAGGTGAAAGCTGCCAGATGAGGCTGCCAGATGAGAGTTCGCTGCTGCCCTGGCTCGGTTCACTAGCTGGCCTGGAACTGGTCCCATGGAAGATCCCAGGCACACAGC
>QEPC01005146.1:1859153-1873278 GCA_003113815.1 Sphenodon punctatus
GAAAGGGGCCAAACTGTTTTTTAAAAAGGGGTCTGTGTTCTTGAACAGGCAGTTTGTTGGTGAAGCTACTAGGGATGTTGGTCTGGATGCATCTGATTTGGTGGCAATGCATCCCTGAAACTGGCCAATTTTTTAAAAAAGGTCTGTGTGCTTGCACAGGTGTTTGGCTGCCAGGGATGCCTTTGGGGGCTGGTGGGAATGGTTTGGTTTATGTGTGGTTTTCTGGTTTTTATATGTTTTTTTTTTACTTGATGATGTGGAGTGTTACATACAAATCCCCCCCCCCCTCCCAACACACATGCAGCAGAGGGTGAGGGGGAATTGGTATTTAATGCCCCGTGATTCAGTTGAGGTTTTGAAATTGTGAGATGTAACGGTTAGTCTGGTGATCTTACTGGTGTTCAAAATGCTAGAAATGTGATGTTTGTGATGAAATTGAGGTTTTGAAATCATGAGATGTAACTGTTAGTCTGTTGATCTGCCTACTTTTAAAGCTAGCAGAGGAGGTGAATTTAACCCGCCTAACTGAAATTGCTGGATTAAGTAATGTAATGCCCATCCAATGTTAGTTCTGGGAATGCCTTGCTGCTGGCTGGGTTATGCCCTGGCTCCGCCTACCATATCCCTGGCTCCGCCTACTGTATCCCTGGCTCTGCCCCTAGGCTAGGATCCGCCCCTAGGCCTGCTGACCTTACTACCCCAGTGCCCCTCCAATATCAAAACACACCAGTTGCCCCTGTTCATTTGTTCCCCTAGAGTGTCTTAATACCCATAATTCAAGCCCCCAACCATGTACCTGTACTTCTAATTTTTTCTTCACCCTCATTTACCTCAACTCCTCCCTCTCATTTCCATTACAACCTGTAGCAGAAAAGCCCCTTTCCTATGTGGAAAGCTACCAAAATACCTCTGGGGAAATATAGCTCAGTGGATAGTAGTGGTTGATGGAAGCTGCCAAGTGTTTCAGTTCTCCAGGCCAGTCCCAGTCCTGGATACCCCTTTACATGGGTGTGCATTGGCACCTTTAAATCCGGCCTCTACCTCCCCTACAGACAGACAGTTCCACCAATGCTATATCATGATTTGTTCCACCCATGTCGACATCAAGTCCTTGTCAATATAGTCTCTACAAAAGCCCCCTCCGGGGTAATATACAGTTCCCACCTGTGAGTTCCACGTGGCTGACCTTGCCCTGAAGTGATAAGTGCCTCTTTGCTTGTCCTGCAGTCGTGGGTTCTTTGTCTGGACTAAACCTTAAGTAACCTATAGCAATTGTAACCTACAGCAATCTTTCCCCCAGTCAGGTTTCCACCTGAGCCTCTATGGAAAGCCCTGTTCTGGAGCACTTCACTCTATGCTCTCCCAGTGCACACTGAAGGTTAGCTTCTTTTACACCCATAAGTCTTTAGGGCTGTAGCAGATTACAGCCTGATAGAGCTGTTCCTCACTTAAATAGAGGTGGCAGGGTGGTGAAAAGTATTTTCCCAGCTTGGGAAAAGCATTGAGGACTGTGAGAGACTTGGCAGAGCCAGCCTAAGAAAGGCAAAAAGCCTAAATGAAGCCTAATAGCAGAATGGGAACACCTGACTCATTAAGCTTGGAACTGCTAGAGGCTTGGCCACACCTACTCTGGCTTTATAGGAGATGAAACAGGAAATAAGCAGTCAGTCTGTGTTTGGACTCAAAAGGAGAAGAAGCTCTCTGCTTGTGGCTCTGGCTCCAGAAGGAGAAGGAGAAGGAGAAGGAGAAGGAGAAGGAGCAGGAGCTCTAGCTCTAGCTCTAGCTCTAGCTCTAGCTCTAATTTCTGGGACCTGGGAAGATATGAGTAAGGGATAGCTGCTAAGGTGTCTGACTGGCAAGAAGCCAAGGAGGGAGAAAACCTCCAACCTCCGTGGACATCAGCAGCATTGAACTCACTTGCGCGGCACAGTAGGAATTGTATGTATTAAAGACTAACTGTGTTAAAGCTGTGAAGAGGTCAGAGCCTATGTATACTGACCTGACGGTAATGCCTCCAGCCAGAAGCTGAACTCCCTTGCTGGAAAGGACTTTGAGGATGCTGTGTTGGTTTATGAGCTTGGGAAGCCAAGGAGCACCGCATATGGCATCTGTTAGTCACATGAGGCTAAGAATGATGGTGAGATTCTAATAAACAACTGTTTAAAGCTAATTACCTACAAGACTGTTCATTCTGGGACAAAATCCTGCATCTACTTACTCATGGACACCGCCAAGCATTAACAAGGGCACTCAGCTTTTATTGGTGGCTGGCAGTGCCCTCTACTGCAGTCAGCATGTACACCTTTTAGCATCTGCTTGTGGTGTGATCGTTTATTATATGCACCTGCTCTTTTTAGGCTGGTGCTAACATACGCCTGTTTATACAACTGTTTTGCCAAAGGCAAAAATGGCACTTAGATGACTAACTCACATCAGTGACTGGTATTTGTTATAGACACTGGAATTTGAAAACACTGACCTTTGTCTTTATAATATTTCATATCAGTCAAAAAAAGTGCAGATTGTGGTATGGAGAATTTATCTTAATCCACTTGTTTGTTCAGGAAATAGGATTTAAATTGCTTACGAGCAAGTTATTAACAATTTTATGCTCCTTTAATCTTTTTATTTGTATTGCTGTTGGACTTAATAATAAAAATACAGAACTGCAAACAACACAGGATGGAGTGAACATTATTACAAGCATCAATAATCAAAAAATTAGAGCAATCTTTTAGAAAACAATTGACCAAAGTTAACAGCCTACTCTTACAGGAGATTAGTACAAAATACCATAATCATACCAAAAAAAGAGAAACGTTTTCCTTTGGAATAATGAGAGGGCATCTGTAAGAGGATCAAAACAAACATATGTGTATATGATAAACAAAATTCCTATAGAGATACTTTACCAATAGTTCCTCTCTTCCTGAATCAAAAATATTTTTTCTCTTTTAAAAGACTAAATAATAAGCACTGGGGAGGGTATGGAGAAATGTATATTGTTGGGACACTCCAGACAGAGATATAAAAGAGGAAAATATCTAAATGACTATTCAAAATAACAAAATTTAAGTTATCTGCAGGACAAATTGTATTTCTATTGGGTTACTACATAAATTAGGTTAAGTAACTCAGAGCAGTAACAAGGGGTGAAATAAATAGTGCTTTTTCAAATCCAATTTGAATTGTTAGTTTCCTTTAACGATATTTACATTCCAATTTGAGTCTTTTGAGAATTTTGAGTACAGCACAAGTGTGATTTTTGGTTCATTCCTTTGACTACAGTTAGACATTTTAATTGGATTACATCAGTGGTTCCTAAACTTCTTGTCTGCATGTCCACATTTTGAGCTATTTTAATTTAATTCTGAAATCACAGTCAGCAACGAAGAGAAGCAAAGTATATCCAATATCAATTAGGATGACCATCTGATCAACAGAGGACATGACCTCATTTGAAACAAATGGGGCCATGTCCTACAGAATGGAGGTAGTCCCACCATATACATAAAAATAGTTCTCCATAACCTCCTCAGTGCTTATGGCTCCCCCTTATGATTACCTTATTTCTGTTTCAGAGGTAAGGCACTATCTGACAGGCCTCTGGAGCAAAATATTTTTTTAAATTGTAATGGTGAATTACTACATAGTGAATACTGAACAATCATGTAAAGAATTAAATAATCACATACAAACATTGTGTAACCCTCTCTTCATTGCACCCACCCCAGGAAAGGATAGGATGGCAACTTTCAATGTGACATGTAGAGCCAAAGTTATGATTTGCGATGAATGCTGTTTTAATCAAGAACAGACTATTTGCCACCTTTCCTGTGATGAGGAAACTTACTGGGATTTCATTCCCTTCATTTGTTCCTGTGCACGAATGCTCCTCAGTTGGTACTTTCTGGTACTTTCAGTACATGCCAACACACTCATCAGGTTGGCAGGAGAAGGAGCCAGGCACGGTATACATCGACCAGACATAGCAGGCACAGCCTCCTTCTCATTCCACTAGGGCTGTAACAGGCACTTCATTTAGTACCTATGGGTAATGCCTGCATTTTCAGGTACCACACCGGGTACCCAATTGGGTACCTGGATACCTGAAAAATTGTTGATTTTTAATGTTACTAATTTTCCAATTACCAATTGGTATATTGGTTTAGAAAACCCCAAAATTGAGACAGAAATAAAAAAAATCAGGACTGAAAGTCGACTTCCCATGACTAATAGTTGACTTTCTGGGATGGAAATCCAATAAATAGGTGTCAGAAATCAGTAAATCATCAAAATCAGCAAATCATCAAAAATATTGATGAAATATGATGAAAGGGTGAAAACAGACATGATACTAACCACCCTTTAACCGCCCTTGGTGGTCATTTATGCATGTTGCAGGACTGCATAGAACATCAATACAGCCCTGCAACATGCATAAATAACCACCAAGGGTGGTTAAAGGGTGGTTAGCGTCATGTCTGTTTTCACCCAAAGTCAGTAAATCATCAGTAAACCATCAAAGTCAATGTTCTTGGACAGCAGGTAGCTGAATTGGGTTGCAATCGGTGTCTGTTGCTGTTGGATTGAATTGGGTACTCAAAATTCAATGGGTTATACTCATTGTGCAGGTACCCGCTTTCATTTCTACATCCACTGATCACTCCCCTTTCCCTCTGATTGTGAGAAGAGCAGGTGGAGACAAATAAGGCATGGGGGTGGAAAATCAGTGACACCAGTACACAAAAACAAGTCATGGAAGGCAGCAAAAAATTGCCACGGTGCCACCTGCAATCCTGGACAATTGCATTGCAAAATGTGTCCCAGTTTCAATAATTCTAACCAACATTCAGCAATGTTCCTGACACCGCAGGATTTTATGTCCATTCAGAACAGCTGCTTTTGATCCAGCACTAGTGACATGTGCTCCTTAGTCAGAGGAACTCCTGTGTGAATGTGCACCATAAAAATGTGAGGGCATCCCTGTGCTTTGTCCCTTGATATGGTGGTGAGTTTCTAGCACGGTACTCCCTGTTTACACTGACTAACAGGCAATGTCATAGAGATGGATACTTCCACCAAACAAACTCATTGTGTCAATAGGAATTTTTATCTTCACCTCCATGGAAGCAGAACCAGGTCTGGTAGATCATGTTTGGACTTGTGATTTACAAAGCAACCTAGAGCGGTTGTATGCGCAAATATTAGTAGCCCAACTCACTTAGGAAAATTCTTTTGATTTACTGCCAGAAGCAATATGCTGTCTTTAAGAGAAGAACAGTTGGTACTAATGATGGGGAAAAATAAATGTGCAGGTGGCATGCTGGTTACATGCACTGGGAGAGGTGGAGGGGGGGGGGCGGTCTGGCTATGGCAGGATCAGGTCAGGGCACAGATCAAACCTGTGCCTGACCTTGTTCAGGGGAATGGAACAAATGCACAGCTGGGTGGCCCTGCTTCTGGTGTGCCCCACTCTGCCCTGCCCACCCACCATGATGGTGAATCACGAGAAGGGGATCTTCCCTTATGGCTGTAGCTGTGGGCCTGGGATATTCCAGAGGACCACATTCAGGACAGCTGCCGACTTGGGCTGGGGCAACAGTGGGCTCACACCTGGAGGCCCAGAAATAAACTTAATGGTAAGTCTCTGGTCCAGGAGAGCCATAGTGGGCTCTGGCAGGCCATAGCAGGCCCTGTCACTTTTATTAGTACCTGATGTCTCATTATATGAAGGAGGAAGCTGTGTCCACTTTATTATTTTAATACTACTATATGTGGATTAAACATTTATCTGACATCGTTCAATGGCAGTTTCCATTATCCAAGATTATGTATAAATAGGCAATGAGACACTATCAATTTTGTTAAATATACCATTTGTCATTAAATTAGTTTGCAGCAACATGCTTTCTGAAATTACATATAAAAGTTAAGCTCATCCTAAGCTTTAATGAATCCATTTACAAAGTGACAATTAAACCATTTATGAATAAATAAAGGTAGTCACATCACACCATTATGCAGTGACTGGCTAACAGTGGTGGCCTCATTTAACTACACCTCTGCAGCTATTTAGCAATCCAAAAGACTTCTACTATTAATCATGTTCCATCTCAGAAGGAAGCACTTTTCTTTTTTGATTCAGGCTTGTTTCTTCATCTCTGATTGCTGGGGCCTGTTCTGAACGGGAGGATATCTTTGATGCTACTGCTTCAGACTGAATTGAAATGAGACAGTGGGTGAACATCACCCCCCCCCCCCAAGAGATTAGCTCGCTGGAGTCGGGTCATTCTGTGGAACCCGCGTGCAGCTACCGCTCACGGGTTCCGCACAACGAATGGGACAGGCGGGCAAATCTTCAGCATTCTATCCTCCCTCCCATCTAGTGCACCTTCTCCACTACACCACACTGCCTTTCTAGGCTGAGAGATTGTGACTTGCCCAAGGCCACCAAGTGACAGCACAGCTTTTTAGTATTCTGCTAACCTAGTAACCAATAGAATGCTGAAGATCTTCCAGCTCCATCCTGCTTTCCCCCTCCCATCTTGAAAGATGGGACGGGGGAATCCTTTCCAGATGAGGGCAGGGGATGGGGAGTGGGAATGGAGCTGGAGGGACGTGGTGGGCTCAGCACAGCTTTTCAACTTTCTATCAGGTGCTCAGACTCCTGCTGGCCAATAGAATGGTGACGATCTCCCCCTCCATCCTGCTCTCCCCCTCCCATCTGGAAAGGACCTCCAGATGGGAGGGGGAGAACTGATGGGAAAGGTGAGCTCAGCACAGTTTTTCAGCATTCTATTGGCTGCTGTCTTTTGCTAGCTAATAGAATGCTAAGGTGTCAGCTGACTTTGTCTCCTCCCTCCTGTTCTCCCCCTCTCATTCCTGAAAATTTGGGATAGGGAAACTTTCCTCACCAAGACAGCTGACAGCCCCAGACAAGGTAAGAAAACTGAGCAGGGAGCAGCATGGCTTCCTCCTCCCTCCCCGCTTTAATTTATCCAGGCTGGGGAAACAACCCTGGGTGCACACTCTCTCTGTGTGTGTGTGTGAGAGAGAGAGAGAGAGAGAGAGAGAGAGAGAAATCTTGTGAGAATCTGAATCAGGGTCAAGATGTTTGTGAAATCTTTACTCTGATTCTCAATTCTCACGAGATTTTCATTGGAATAAAATCTATTCTTATTTCAACCCTAATTGTGGGCCATGTCTTGTTTCTTAACAACCAGTGAAACCAGAATCAGCAAAAATATTTTTTTAAAGAAACTGAGAGTCTTCTATGTGGGATAAAAGAGTGGGTATTCCTATAGAGTAGAAACACAGTCTATGTTCTTCAGCATTCAACACTCCTCTGGAGAAGAGCCAGTTGCCTATAGAACAAAGGAGAAATTACTCAAGGATTGTTTTATTGGCCGAGGAAAAGGGAGCTGAATAGCTCCAGATAAAAATACAGACTAACAAAATAGGTATTCGTGGTTGTTCACAAGCCTGTAGGTGGAGAGCTCAAGAAGCTAATCTCATCAGTAACTCAAATTTAGATTATCAGATACCAAGCAGTGCTAGTTGAATAGCCATACTTTAATTTTTAGGACATCCTGAATATTTGTATTTGATCTCCCCTCCTCTTTCCTTTTCTCTTGTTTTTATATAAAGAATCTGATAGTGTTGTAAATTGAGTCAGACAAGCAAATTTTGAATGAGTATTTTTATTAATAAATAAATTAATTTATTTATTCATTTAATTAATGAATTAATTTGTGCATGTGCCAGTGCTGTATTATTTTGAGAGAAGAAATTCTGAGAAAAATTCCTGAGGAGATATTTTAATCCAGCACACAATTAACTTGTAGAATGGAATGGGATGGAGGAAATGGGTCAATAGTATAAATGGGTTCCAAAAAGGACCGGACAAATTAATGGATGATAGGTCAATTAATGGCTAGTAGGAATTCAACCTCTCTGATGGTCAGAAGTCTGCCATTTGTTGGTGTGGGCACTCACTAGGCCTTGCATGGCAATTCACAGGGAATGCTGTTTCCGTTGGAAACAGGTAATTTGCCTCCATTGGTGCAATGAAGAAACTTACTGGCTTTCCCCCTACTTTTTGTTGGTTGAATGCAACATGAACTCAGTTGCTACCAACTATGCTTAAGCAGCTTATGCTTTATATACTGGCTAAGTGACACAAAAGTGCTAGAAATTGACGCAAAAGGCCAGTCCCGAAAAATCCCAGACAGTCCTGAAAATCCCAGACAAATCCTGGACAGTCCCTAAAAGTCCTGTAAAGTGACAAAAATGATGTAAAATTGCTGGTACTAATCTCATAGTGGTAAGCATGGAGTCACTGACCAGTGGGGAAATCGCAATGATTGGTCGCAAGGGCTCCTGACAGTTCGGTATTTCCCAACAGGAAGGGAACACTTGCTCACGTCTCGGTAGTAGCACTCACCATCTGATGGTTGTGGCCTGGTGTCCCAGTACCTTCCCCTCCCCTCCCACATATTGATTCCCATCAGATCTTCCACATCCTTTAATCTGATCCTGCATGTCGCTATCAATTTGTCAGCACATTATGATTTTAAAAAGTGTCACAATGTAGAGTGGAATATATTGTTTAGATTCCAGGCAGTGGTAGATCAATGCATTATATGACGATGGCCCCAAACCAGACTGCAGTAGGAAAACAGAGAAGCAAAAGAAATTCTTCAAGCTTAGTTACTGGAATTCCCATTTTGCAGAAAATTCAAAGAGGCATTGAAACAGACAAGTACATTAACAAATTTAAAATAAGCTTTTTATTACTTAATATTTTTCCACTGAAATGCAAAGTGTGGCACTCTAAGTAAAGCTGAAAGCGGAAATCTCAGCAGCACTGCATTAATTTTTCAAGCCTTAATGTGCCAGACAGGGAATAAGTTATTACATCTGTTGCCCTCTGGGAGGAAGAATAAAAAGAAAAAAATGATTCTCCCCTGTTAGGATGGAATAACTGAATCATAGCTGATATAAGCAGCGAAGTAGCAGAAGAAAAGCTTACAGCAGCTTTTGTGTCATCATTAGGAGAGAACATCGCTCTGCACAACTAGTGTAGTGAGATTAGGAAACGTGGCAGGGTGTATTTGTTCTTCTCAAGGGGCACTTTACAATTATTGGAGTAGTGCAAATGAGCATTTCATCAACTACTGATGATAATATATGTGAGATACTCTCCCTTTTCATGTTGAACTTACAGACTAGATGCATTTCGTGCAAGATTCACAAGAGAAAAATATAATTGCCACTGCAAGTTCCTAGGACAATATGACAGTTCAAATTTTGGTGCTCCAGGGCTGGTTCCACATTGTGTCTGTTCTGAAATGTACTGAAATAGAGGCTGTTCTTGTCAGTCTGCAAGGCAGAAACATCTGCTGGTTTCTTGAGTGACTAGTTAGCTGAAACTGGAGCCAGAGGTGTCTTTTGTTAATGATCATCTCCTCTGATAAATGAAGTCATTGCTAGAGGAAGCTTTACTGACCTTAGCATAATGTGGCAACTAAGCAATAAGCTTTCCCATCAGAGGGGAATGAATGTGCAGAAATCACATGGAGAAGAGAGCATGATCATCTACTTCCTGATAGTTATGCTGCTCAACATCCATGCAGTACAAAGAGGGTTCATGGTCTGGGGGCGGGTGGGGCGGGAATGTAGAAAATATTCTACAGTGGACAATATTCTAGAGCTAGTCTAATATGCAGACTTACATTTGAAATTTTGATCTTTGATTTCCCAAGATTTTTTAATATCTCATTTTGGAATTAAACTTCATCCATATACTTGGTTGGATATGCAAGTCAAAATTTTAGCCTTTAAATTCTCCATATTCCTTGAGATTTTGTTGTGTAATTATTAATTACCCTTTGATGTGGCGCTGCAATATTTCCTTTGCAAAAACCTCTTCTGCAGTTCCCAGAGGCAGTTGGAATGGCCTTAGTCTTTCATTTGAAAAAGGTAGGCTGTGAACTGTGTGTAAACTGATGATGCAGTGATGCCTGCTGGAATCTGTAGGTAGCCTAAAACAACTGCTTTAAAAAGTGTGAATGGGCCTATTCATCTCAGTCAAGGCCTTGTAGACTCTGAATGTGTAGCCTTGGAATCTGGTATTCTTCTGTGATATAAAAAGGGGTTCTCAGTCTGTGGGACATGACTGTTGGAGTAGAAATACAAAGGTGTTGGGGGTTGTAGCTGTATAACCTAATGGAGGGGCATCTCAAATAAGAGGGGAACCCTGAGGCAGTTCTGCTGTGAATGAGGGGATCCTAGACTAAACTATGTATGGAAAACGAGGTCGAGCATGAGAATGTTGAGACTAGATTTATATTACTCTATAATAACAATACAGTGAATATCTGCATATTCATTTGTACACAAATAGAACACTCAAGTATCTTTGTACATTCTTATGGGCTTGTTCACACATTACAGTGAGGGTGACAGTAACCAGTGATAAAATAATCATTGGGCATTTACTCTGTGGGATCTATGGCCATTTTTACATGGATGCCACCCACCCACCAACACCCATCAGATGGGTGGAAGAGCATCCGTGTGAACGGCACTGGGTGGGTGTGCATGCTCCCGTGACCCACCCATCAACACCCACCGCAACTATGGAGTATCTGGGAACGAGCCGGCATGCTCTGTGAGTGGAGGTGGGTGGAGATGGGTGTTGAACACCCACCCATCCATGTAAATGGCAAAAAGGACCCACCCACAGAAAGGGTCCACTGAAACCAGTGAGACATGGTTAGAGAAGCCCCACAGGAGCTTGCAAGCAGACACACCCACTGCAAGAGATGCCGAACACCTGGCCGGGAGCCCTTAAAGAAGAAGCGAGTGAGGACATGGGTGTGCCTGCTTCCAACATATCTGGAAGGAAAGCCCAAGACAAAACGAAGGGAGTCAGCACTACAACATGCATGGGAAGGGCAAGGGTAAGCAGAGGGACCCTGGCCACCCAGGGGAGTGGGGCCCAGGCATCAGGTGCTGGGGGGAAGGCAGGATGGCAACCGACAGCTCTCCCATACCAAAACAGGGCAGAGGGCACAACACAGCTCTGGCAGCACCCGCAACCCCACCCCCAACCACATCCATGGGGCCCAGGGACGAGAGCACATCCAAGACAGAGGTAAGAATGGGGGAACTCACCCACACTGGGGAGGGGGGAGGGCACAGACAAGCTCCAAGCAAACTCTGGGCACACAGCTGACAGCTCCACCAGTCCCATCACCCACAGGAGAGCACCCAAACTCTGGCACACAGCACCACTGTGGAGACAGCCAAGGAGGACCTCTGTGGCAGTCAGGTAAAACAGCAGGAACACACCCATCCCTGGGAGGGGAGGGCAAGGAACACCCCACAGAAGCAACAGGGGTGCAACAGAACAACAGCTCACCCCGATGCATTCCTCCAACAGGGGACAAACTGCTCCACTGCCACAACAGCCACCGGACAGACCCCAAGCCACAAAGCTGGATGGCCCCCCACAGGCGGAACCCAAAAGGGGGACCCCTGGACCAGGGATGAGACCCTGGACTTCATACACATGTGGGGGGCCGAAAAGCTCCAGTACAACCTGTTGTGCAGCTACAAGATCAAACAGGTCTATGAAGCCATGTCCAGGACATGGCAGCAATTGGGGTAAAATGGGGATGTCACCCAATGCATGCAGCAGGCAAAGGACTTGAGGTCTGGATATAAACATATCAAGGACAATAATCTCAAGTCCAGCCATGCCATGTGCACAATGGAGTTCCAGAACCTGCTGGATTGGTTTCTCTGCATGGACGGGGACATCGTGGCCTCCAGCATCCATGGCACTGCCTTTGCCAGGGGCAGAAAGAGGGCACCTACAACATCCCCCTGCCTGACCCCCCAGAGCAGGGGGAGCCCACTGACACTAGTGAGGCCAGCCAGGAAACAGGAGGGGACAGACCCATCCTACTGGTGGAGGAGGCGTCCCTGGAAACCAACACAGGCAGCATCACCCTCTGCGTGCCCCCACGAAACCCACAGGATCAGAACCCAAAGGGACAGGGGGCGCACAGGAAGCAGATCAACACTAGAGAGTCTCCCCAGGAGGTGGAGGAATACGACCCAAGTAAGAGAACGACCACAGGGAACGGGGGGGGGGGCATGAGAGGGCCCCAGCTGGGAAGCAATGCACAACTGACAGATCGCTCTTGCTCAAACAGTTCAAGGGGAACTGGAAGTGCAGGAGGTGGAGCTGGTGGCCCAGGAGGAGGATGTGGAGGAACCAGAGACCATCCAGGAGATGGTAGGTTCACACAAACACGGGCCCAGTGGCGGCAGGTGGTAGGGTGACACAAAGGGGCAAAGGGCATGGCAGTGCACCTGACCCCATCCCCCTCAAAGGACAAACAAGGGACACTGAAGGGGGAAGCAAGGAGGGGGGCTGGGAACACCACAAGACCGTGGGTGGAGATAGCACAGTGGATATGGGGGAAACCTGGCCACGGAGGAGGGACAGGGAGAAGAGGATGTGACAGGGATGGGGGACACACACATGCAGGGATAATAGGAACAAGGATGGGGTCCCCTCTACATGCTGATGTGGACATGGAAGAACAAGGGGAGAACATCAACAGAGCCAAGGCTGCAGAAGAGGCAACTGGAAGGGGGGATTCAAGCGCTGCCCCAGGAGTCAGAACAGATAAACAGGGGCAGGTCCCCACCCTGAAACTAAACACAGGTTCCCTTGCCATTTACAGATGAGTGGCCCAGTCCATCCAGGGGTGCAGACACCGGGAGTGCAGAGAGGAACCGGGACATGTGGGCCCACAATTGGCGAAGGAAGGAGGACTTTGGGAGGGAACTGCTGGTGGAAACCAGGCGGTTGTCAGACTCACATAGTGAGGAGCAGGCCCCAACAGGGAGTTACAGCTATGGGAGGGGGAAAGGGACCAGGAACAGAGGGCAGAAATGCTCACCCAGTCCCACACAGAGCACCTGTGGGACAGGCACCAAGCTGCAGCCCTCCTCTGCAAGCAGCGCCTTGACAAGCAGAAGAGGGAGAGCGCCCATTTAATGCTTGAGGGAACTGGTGCAATGACCCACCAATTGATTGCAGACACTCTGGAGACCTTGCGGTGGCACCCCCAGCAAGACATGGGCCCACCTGCTGCGGTAGGAGGGCTGCCAGCACAACACCACCACGGCACCCTCCCACAGGTGCCAGTGCCCCCTCCCCAGCTCATCTGCCAACCCTGGTTTCCCCAGCAGTAAACCTACCCCACCAAAGACCATATGGGCCCCCTCCCCAGTCAGCCCTACTCCCAGTTCCCCTCCAGCACCCTCCATGACCCCCACCCCACCTGGGTCCCCAGCCACCCCAGAAAATCCCAGCACCCGCAGCAACCCACCATCCAGGCAGGCCACCCCACATGCTCAGGTAAGCATGAGGAACAGGTGGTGGCTAACCAACATGGGGGGAGGGGTCAGGCAGCCAGCGGTCACAGAGGGCAGTGGCTGCAAAGGTCCGCAGGGAGCAATCCCCCAGTGGTGCTGTAAAGAGGTGATGGGGAAGACCCCATAAACAATGAACCCCACCCCCTGTAAATAGTCCCTTAATAAATCATGTGAATAAAATACCTGTCTGCCGTGGAGTCTGTACAGGGGGATGCATGTGATGAGAGGGAGCCTGCAGTAAGCCACAGTGTTGGTTAATGGCAGGGAAGTGGTGGCAAACAGCTGCGGGCCAGGCAGGCCTGGAAGCTCACACACGTGCCCTATCATACTAATGCATAACAGAGGGCATGACCCAGGGTAAGGAACAAGGGGCCAGGATGGCTGTCGTGTGGGGGGTGACGAAGTGCTGCAGGTGACAGTTGGCCGTGTCACTGACTACAGTTGACCACCGGCTGGTGGGACTCGGGCTGCACCCAGGGATGATGGTCACCCTGCATCCACAGCCAAAAAGAGTTAGGATGCTCAGGTGGCGGCTGTGGTGAAAGGAGCATTTTGCCAGTTACATCTGGTGTGCTGGCTTAGACCGTATGTCTTGGACTCGGATCTGGCCACGGTCATCCATGCTTTTATTACCTCGAGACTGGATTACTGCAATGCGGTCTAT
>QEPC01005153.1:0-14736 GCA_003113815.1 Sphenodon punctatus
CAGGACTCTGTCCTGGGTCCAGTGCTATTCAACATCTTTATTAATGACGTTGGTTAAGGGGTGGAAGGAATACTGTTTAAGATTGCAGATGACACAAAACTGAGGGGGAGCTAGAATTGGAATTCAAACAAATCTTGATAGCTGGAAATCTGAGCTGGAATTAACACAATGAAATTAAACCAATGTAAATGTAAAGTTCTGCATTTGCCCAACTATAATTTTGGGGATACGTGGCTTGACTAGCAGCACATGTGAACAGGATCTAGGGGTTGTGCTTAATCACAAACTGAACCCGAGTCGGCGATGTAATGTGGTTGGGGGGGGGAAAAAGGCTTTGCAATTTGAGGCTGCATTAATAGAAACATTGTTTCCAAGTAAGCAGAGGCAATAATTCCATTCTATTCAACACTGGGCAGGCTTCACCTGGTGTAGTGTGTCCAGTGTCTGGATGCCCCATTTAAAGAAGAACATTGACAAATTAGAGCAGGCACAGAGGAGCACAACAAAGATGATGAATGGTGTGAAAGTTTTTTGAAGAAAGGTTGAAGGAACTGGGTATGTTAAGTCTAGTGAAGATGAGATTAAGAAGAAACATGATAGCAGTTTTCAAATATGTAAAGAGCTTCCACCAAAAAGTGGAGAAAGAACTGCTACAGAGGGCAGGTCTAGAAGTAATGGAATCAAGTTACAGATTTCAGTTAAATATCAGAAAAAATCTTCCAAACAATAAGAGTTGTTTGACAATAGAGTATTGCATAGGGAGGTTCTAGGCTCTCCATCACTAGAAGGTTTCATAAAGATTCCCGACAGTTTGCTGTTTAACCTGATGTAACTGTAGTCATTAGGGATGGAAAAATCAGAAATTGATGAATCTGATTGACACAATTTTTATTGCTTTGGATTGTTTTGGATTAATCCAATTCCGGCACAAGAACTGATATGCCTTGTATTCTCCATTGAAATGAATAGTTTTGGTTTCCCATTTACTTTAATGGGGGGGAGGAGGATTCCTATTTAATAGAGGTGTGCATCAGGGCCCCATGTTTTGTTTTGTTTTGTTTTGTTATCATTTTTGTTATTAAAATGTGTTTTTTGAGTTTTTGTTAATAACAAAATGTCATTTTTCATTATTGTTGCTATCAGTATTGGTACCAATTTCAAATGAAGATTTTATTTTTGGTATCGATATCTGTATCAATTTCTTGAGCAAATGAAAAATTATTGTCAGAAGTTGAACTCCTCCCCCTTCTCATTGTGATACAGAAAGAAGTGCACACAATAATATATACTGTACACAAAAGTAGTTATATTTATATAATAGGGATGGGTGAACCGAACGTCATTCGGATGTTCGGATGTTAGGTCGTTCGGTTCGAAACCCAAGTTAAGGTTCAGCTGTTCGGTTCAGAGGAGTTCAATTTGGCCGAACATTCAAAAAAGTGCTATCGGTACCGAAACCAAAATATTTTTGGTGTTGGCATTTTTGACCCTGAAAACACCCCTGGTGTCCACCCCTGGTGGCAGGAAGTCTGCTCCTCAACTGCCTTCCCCTTCCAGTCAATATTCCCCACCCAAAGTCACATTTTTCCACCCCCGAACTCATCCAAACTCATCTGAACTTTTCCAAACTGTTTGGAAGTTTCAGTGTTCAGTTCGGAAGTTCAGTTCGGTTGTCCGAAAAAGCCGAGTTCAGGCCAAGCACCGAACTTCCGAACCACGTTCGCACATCCTTATTATATAATATATACAGAATCTAAGCTAAACCTAACCTTTGTATAATACAAAATGTTCTTATCCTATAATCCTAATATATATAATAAAACAGCCTAGTATCTAAATAACTAATCTATATATATATATACAACTAATATCTATATGATATATCGACAGGAGGAGACAGACAGGGGAAGGGAAAAGAAAACTCAGAGGTATATCTACTATCTCTAATCTATCTCTAATCTATCTCTATTATGTGTGTATGTGTGTGTGTGTGTGTGTACCTAAGGAATAAAGATTGGGTGGTAGGGAAGGGAATAAGGGGTATATATATGGGAGGATTTCTAGTGCAAGCAGCACCAGTAGCTTTTGCAAACGCACTCTGACAAGCAAGATAGCTAACACAGTCTGAAGCAGCCCAGGCCTACAATATTAAGGGTTGCAATTCCCTCCCCCAGAGCCCTCCTGATTGGTTCTGGAAGGCAGAGGCATTGAGTAATCACAAGGTGCCATTCAACTGTCGGGATCGGCTTGTCCAGATATACATCCATCAGGTCCTTCCCATCTCAGTTCAAGAGTTCAAGAGTTCAACACTGTTTCTGGCTCCAAAATTTCTGCTCCCTCCTCCCCTCTCCATATTTCCCTCCAAAAAACACCTGCCAGGCTGCCAGGCAATAATGAAATCAATAACGACTTTCATTATCATTATTGATTTTGTTATTATTTTTTGTCATTTTCATTATTGCAATAACAAAAACGAAAATGACAATTTTCATTTTCATTACTGATATAATGAAAATGACATGCATATCCCTAAAAGGGGGGCGGGGGGATATAAACCGATTCTGATCTGATTTAAATCCGAAGCAATTGAATCCGATTCCTATTTTAATCCAATTCCGAATTCCCATCCAATTTCCCATCCCTAGCAGTCATCATGCATCCAAGCAGAGGGTTCGACTAGATAATCCTCAAGGTCCCTTCTGACTCCAAGATTCTATTATTCAATCAGTTTTCTTATTTTTAGCTGCTTCTGTGTTTAATTACCTTGTGACAACTGTGTATCTTTCCCCCCTATTAACCACTGAATCTCGTTGAATCTTTGTGTCTGCTACCTTAAACCTAGGTATGTCTCAAAAAATAGTGCATTACTTTAGCACTGCAGTCTAAGTGACTCCAAGTTACTTCAAATTTGAGAACAAAGGGGATGCATTGAAAATTAACTTTACTATATGAATTCTTCATATAATAAATAATACTCTAATAACAGTACTTCATACTTATTTAATTGTAAACAGGCTTATTTAAAGGCTTAATTTGTTAACATATTATTGTGTGTATGTAACAGAGTCTGACATTCTAAAAACTGAAATATCTAAGAAACTTACAAGTTTGCTCTTTTAAACATCATGAATTTTAAATTACCCCAATTTAGCAATTACTTTTTCTACCCAAAAACTGTAACCTATAGAATGATGAAATTAATGTAGAGAGCACAACTTATTTGTCATTTAAGAATTCATTAAGTTCAAAGAGGAATAAATTTCCCTGCCAAAATTATGTCCGTTTTTGTAGGCAATCAGAGTCTGTTGGAACCTGAAACACTACAGGGTTTAAGTAGTGCCATAACATTACGTACCCCTTTACCTGTATTTATAGACTTTGGTGAAGTCATCTCTTCATTTTTGATAAGGTAATCAATCTGAGTTCCTTAACATTTTTACTGCAAGATATATACCTAGCAAGATTTTTACTGTCACAATCACTTGGGTAAACCTTTTCTTGTCCCTGTTCAACATTTAATAGCTGAACACCAGAGCCAGTGTTCCAGCAGTGGCTACACCAAAGTTGTAGGAAATGGTGATCTTTTGGGGGGTAAAAAAAGATGATCAGGTGGCGAGGTGGATCCCTGGGCCACTCCAGGGTGGAAAAGTGCAGCCACCACTCCCTGGGTCAGCAGAGGGCACAGAACAAATATGACTGTGACCCCTGGTGGCTGGAGGGCCATCCCAATGCCCCTGACACAATCCCCAACACAATCCCAGCGCCTCACCCCCTGCCATGACAAGCAGCCATGGTGGCCCTTGTCCCATGGTGGGGATAGGCGTGGCCAAAAGACATGTAGGCCCACGTTGGCCTGTGTTAGCCCATATTGGCATCCCTTGGCCTGGGATGTACCTTAGAGACTTTCCACAGGACACATCTTGGGCCAGCCATGTACTGTCCCTGGGCAGTCCAAACACAGCATCTGGCGATGCAGGAACAGTTGAGTGGGGGCACAGCATGCCAACACTGGCCACTGTCTAATCTGTTTTTACCCTTTGTAGCTGTTCCTATCATGGCCACATTCCACATTCTTAAAAGGTGAACTGTAGGAATTCAAGCTAATTCTTCTGTACCTCACATTCTGAATCTGCTAAAGGATATGATATTTCCAATACCTTACATTGCTGCTGGAAGGCATAAGTAACGAATATTAATGGCTTTCTTTTAGATCATAACATAGAAAGCACTAGAGAGATATAAAAAAGGTTATTTAATGGTTTGTAGCTTTGACTAAGAAGTTCTGGAGTTTAGCTTTAAACACTTCATGTTTATGTGTTGATATTGAATAGGACAAAGAGAGGGACTGCAATAAGGATGGTACTAATAATCTTTCTTATTCAAATGCAATAAATAAATAAATAAATAAATAAATAAAGTTAACAATAGATGAATTAATGATGTTCTGAGTTAGTATATGCTCTGCTAGTACTCTGTCATTTGCTATTATGCATCAGTGGTTCATCTCATCCCATTTTATCTCACAGTCAGTATGTCCTAAAACCATTGATTGTCAGAAGCTGAGAGTGAATGACAGGAGGTTACGATCTGTGTAATATTACATGCCTGTGGTTATCAGAATTCAGAACTGTATGATGCTATCAGATGATGTATTGTTATCAGAAATGTATGATGTAAAAAGGAAACTACTGTAACGTAGGGGTATGCAATTTATTTTCATTTTGTTTAATTACTAAAAAGAATGAAGCTCCACACAGGAGAATTCCTTTGATAGGTCATTCTTTGGACATGCTGTGTAAGCTTTCTGTACCAATCAGGGAGGAACTCAAAATGGCTTTGGGGGGAGGGCATGGTGAGTGCTTTTAACTTTCTGCCAAGCGGAGGAACTTTGTCAGTGTTAGTTCAGTCTCAGACAGAACACTTTTACTCTCAGCCTAATTTAGATAAATTGACAGTTATAAAATCAGGTCTCTCTGTGTCTTATCCCTTCCTTCCCATTATTCCCATTATTTCCACTCTTCATTGTCTTTGTCTATAATCCTTGTCTGTCTGTGTAATATTGGCATTGTTCTCAATCTCTACTGGTTTTTGAAGTGTCAGCACTGTCTTGTGCACTGAGAGCACCAACTAAAATTTGCTCATACAATTGGAACCCTTTATCCAATCTTTCTGAAATGTTGTAGAGATGAATGATCCCCTGGGTAAGGGGTACAATCCTTTCAAATTTCATGAAAATTGGATGACAAATGAAGACGTTTCATCTGGAAATCCGTTTTTCATTGAAACCAATGGGATGGAAATACCTAAATAATAACTAATACTAATAGAACAATGGGTAATTTCAGACGTTACGAAAATGCGTTTCACCACAGTGGACCACAGTGGATCCTCTGTGGTGGCAGTGTTCCTGTGAACATCTGTTTGACCCCCGCCAGATGTTTACCACAGTGTAAGTGAATCTCTGGCGGGGGTCAAACCTAACCACAGTTCTGGACCTCCGGCCAGTCAGAGGTCGAGAACTGTGGTTACAGTGGCCACGATATGGAAAGGGGCAAACATAACATCAGTTACCCTGCCCCGATCCGGAATCACACACTGAACCACAGTACGGGATCGGGTGCAGCGGCCTCATTGGCCGCTACACCCACCGGTCTCCCCGTAGGCGGGAGGCTGAGGGAGTGGTGTCGCACCACACGGCCCCTCCCCCTCCCTGATTCCCCACAGTGATGGAGCCGGAACATCTGTAGGACCACCAACTTTATCACAGACCGGGATCTGAGAGAGATCCTGGTCCGGGGTTCAGCGTGGCAGGCCTCCAGGCCCGTCACATCTGAAAATACCCAATAACTAATACTAATGGGATTTTAATAACTAATACTAAAATAAAAACGAGTACTAATTTTCTTTTGCACACCCCTACTACTGAACCTATGCAGCTCAGTTTTGAAATCTAGCATACATTAGGTACCAATAATCACACTTCTGTATCTCAGGAGCTAAGCACAGAAAAGCTTCCAAATCATTGGGTGTCTTTAGATGGACACCTACTATGCTGCCCCATTCCCAGGTGGTCCATCTGTGTAGACATGGGCCACCCTGGTATGAGGCAGAGCAGGCACTGCCTGCTCTGGGCCAATTCCACTCACGGTGCTCCAGAAGATCCCAGAGCACCTTGAGTGGAGCAGGCCACCTGAACACAGAGCACTGGCTAGGGGAAGAGCAGTGGTCCATCTAAAGGAGATCCAGCCACTGCAGCTCCTCTCCCAGCCACAGGTTTTCCTGGCAACAGCCATACAGCTGTGAGTGGCAGTCTAGAGTAGCTGATGATCTGCCCACAGTTCTATGGCAAGGGGGAGGGGCATGTACATGGACTGTGAGAGGTGGAAGAGTGCTACATTTAAACCCACCACTGCCAGAGCAGACCCAGGGATGGTTCCCTCAGAGCAGATCTGGGGGGGCACCCCAAGTCTGTCTAAAAACACCCACCCACCCCCCTAAACTGATGACCCTTTAAAGAGTATAATGGAATTAATTCTTTCTGACCAAAAGATATTAGGATTTCTAGGGCTATTTCCACCATGCCTTCAGGAAAATAATATGCATAGATGAGTTTCTTTTTTCTAACTGGAAGTAGATACGGAGAAGTGTTTTTGAGATCCTGAAAAATAACACAAGGAAGCACTTTGTTTTTATTGTATAGTTCAAGAATATTCAATTTCAGTTACTGCGTGAAAACAAATGTGATGGCGGTGAGGTGAGTCCCCGACCACCCTGGGGCGAACAACTCCTCGGGTTGGCAAGGAGAGCTGTTCACACATGCATCACTCAACCCTGAACCCAGGCATAGGGACTGCCAACACAGGTCCCTCCCCACCCCAGGACAGCTTGAGGAACTGTCCATATGGACAGGGCCCAGGGCAAATTCAGTACAGTAGATTGGGCCTGGTAAGAGCTGCCACCAAACAGCTGCTGTGAGGAGTTCCTTTTGCCCCCCCCATCAGCTGTTTGTTGCATGTCAAATCTCCATCCAGCTGATGGTGGGGTGCTTCTGAGGGAAACAACAGACAGTCTTTCCAAGTGAAAGGGAGCCCCCTTCCATGGCAGCTGCTGTGGGTCTGGCTCCTGGTCACTTGGGAAGCCCTGGTGCTGGCGAAATTAGCAGAATGTCAGCAGAAAATCCGCGGTGTGGTGTGGACAATTCCGAAATAGCGGAATGGATTCGTGGCGTGGTAACAGCAGCTGCCACATCAGCCCTTGCTGCCACTGGAATGGCTCCTGGTCACTTGTGAAACCTGGGCACTACTTTCCCCCTTACAGCACTTCAGCTAATGGGGGGTGGGCTGGAAGAGCTCCTGTCTGCACCATCATCTGTTCAGTGGGCTGGGTGAGTACACTCTTCCATGCCCTCCCAATCAGTAGTTTTGTGGGGCCCAGTGAGTGCACACTTCTGGACCAGATCCATTGACCCTGTCTTTCACTGGGGCTGGGCAGGCCAAACAGCCTGCGTTGGCCCACAATGGTCTGGGTGGGCAGATCTTGGCCTGAGATGCATCTCTCAAGATTTTCCGGTGGACATGTCCTGTAGCTGTCATCTACCCACCCCGGGGCATATACAGGTCAACGTTCTGGTGGCGAGGGAACAAATATGAAAATGAGTCTTGGGCCAAAACAGACCAATGCAGGCCACCATGATGTTTATTTTCACCCAATTAAAAATGTTTAACAACAGAATTTGAAAAGGTAGTATAAGGAACTCAGCATTAGAATGAGTTATCTTTTTTTCTTTAAACCAAATTGATGTTTTAAAATAAAAATAAAAAGTGTGCTCTCTCTGTTTGGAGCCTTCACTTGTGTATTTCTGATACAAATATTTGTACCCAAAATGTACTTACAGAATTAAGACTTTAGGTATTACTTGCAGTCATGATCAGTGATGACTGTGCCATCTCGCTGGATTGTCCCTCACAAAGCATTGATAGTTGTAACAACCCCATAGGGTTCTCTCTGCTCATGACTTTGGCCTCTCTCATGGAAGAAGGAGCAAGTTTGTGAGCTTCTTCTGCATACGAGAACTACTCCATTGTACAAGGATCTGCCACAGTTGGAGCATTGCTAACTAGAACCAGTGCTGGTGAGGATACAGGAAGGCTTAGTTCAGAGGTGGGCAAATGTTTGCTCATGAGTTACATGAAGCTTTCAGGCACCTGTATTTTGGCTCCCCACAGAAGTGGCTGCTTGGGGACGTATCCACATGGGTCCCTCAGGAGCAAGTGGAAATGAGCCACCATATTCTCTGATGCAGAGCCTCCGGGGGCCATGGGAACAAGGGCAGTGTTTCCTGAGCTACTGTAACTGATGTCTGAACTAGGACTGAAAGTCATTTTCAGTTTTCTCTCATTTCTTGTTGGGAATCATGGTTCTCAACTTGTTTTTAGTGAGAATTCAGAATTGAGAAAAACCTTGGTTCTTGACACTTTTTTGATCGAGATTTTTTTCTGATATGCCAAAATTTACTGTGTACCGTTTATTGTGATTTACAGTGTACCATATGCCGATTTAGCGTACACAGCTTACCAGTTTGTCCCAGTAATGTGCATTAAAAAAATGGCTGCCATTTTCCAAAATGGTGGCTATGCTGCTGGTGCCATCATGGAAGAAGGCTGCATATGTGCAGAACAGCTGTGGTGGCCCCTTTTGCACATGTGCATTACTGGGAAAAACACAGTACATGGTAAGCGGTACACAGTAAATTGGTATACAGTACATGGTAAATCACATTAAACAGTAGATGTTCAATTTGGACAAGATTCTCACCAAGACCTCCAACAATGGCCAAGATTGTCCAGAGATCTCAGTAACAATTTTTGATTCTCATGAGATTTTTGGGAGAAACAAATTGATTCTCGCTTCAGCCCATCTCTGAACCCATTGGGCCATCTGGGATCTGGAGCTTGGGCATGAAGGGCGAGTTCAAGAGAAGCCAGAATATCCCTTCCTCAGGATTGGGGGAAGCTGAAAATCAATGTAGAGAGTCTTGTGGCTCTCAGTGATATGAAAATGTTGGTAGGCAGTGCTTGAGTTTGAAACATTGCCCACTACTGGCTTAGTCCATTCACGGCTCCAACAGGGCACTGCAATTTCATTGGTTGATGCCTACTTTATTCCTCCAACCTTTCAATCAGGTTTCAACTGAATACATTAGACATGTTCATGATGGCAGAAGTAATTGCTTACTTACCAGTATATGGATAGATGTGGATTATTGTCTGCTTTGGTACTATTGAAAACAGTGCACTTCCATTGGCTCCTGTGACCAAATATTAGCCAGAAATATTTAGTACAGTAAAAGAAAGCCAAAGATTTAAATAAATATTAATAATATGGGCATGATCCTTTGGGGTTGTATTAGTATCCTTGTAGTGGTACTGGTGCTAAAGAGCAGAAGGATCATGCTGTATCATATTTATCTATGATGCCATCAAGAAAGGAATTTTTACTGCACCAATAACACTCTGGAAGAGTGAACATAAATAAGAAAAGCATTCAACACATTTTGAACTGAATAGATAACTCTAATCTTACTTTCCCCAGACTAAACAAATAGACTAGTTTGGGAAGGGTAAGACACCTGGCTTGTCAGCAGCACATTTAAAAGGATCTAGGGTTTGAAGTTGATCACAAACTGAACATGAGTCAGCAATGTGAAGTGACTGCAAAAACACAAATGCAATTTTAGACTGTATTAACAGAAGCATTGTGTCCAAATCCACTCTATTCAGCACTGGTCAGACCCCACCTGGGGTATCGTGTACAGTTCTGGGCACTTTATTTCAAAAAGGACATTGACAAATTGGAACGGGTTCAAAGGAAGGGAACAAAAATGATAAAGGGTCTGGAAAGTAAGTCTTATGAGGAAAGGTTGAAGGAACTGACCATGTTTATCCTAGCAAAGAGAAAACTAAGGTGGAGACATGATAGCAGTTCTCAAATACCTAAACATCAGCAACCAAGAAGAAGGCAGAGAACTGTTCTTCATTTCTAAAGAAGGCAGGACTAGAAATAATGGGCTCAAATTGCAGAAAGGGAGATTTGGTTAGATATCAAGAATAAATTCAAAACTATAAAGAGCTGTTCAGCAATGGAATAAGTTGACTAGGGAGTTCGTAAACTCTGAGTCACTGGAGGTGTCCCCCTCCCCCCCCAAAAAGCTGGGCAGACATCTGTTGAGGATGTTGTTGTTGCAGTCATCCTGCATGGAAACAGGGGGTTGACTAGTTGACCCTGGAGGTCCCTTTCAACTCTGACATTCTATGATTTTACTATTAGCAAAGTTGGAGTAATGAGAACTATAGAAGAAGAATAATTCATAAAGGTGTGAGAAAAAGGATAAAAAATTCTCTGAACTAAACCAAAATACACAGAACTATTTTGGGGTAATGAAAGGAGATGAAAAGCAGCAGGTTGAAGGTTAGTAGACATGGGCGAACAGATTGCGGTTCGGGTTCGTCCGTTCAGTTTGACTGCATTCGGTTCGGCCGTTCGGGTTCGGCCGTTTGGTTCATTCGCTGGGTTTGGCCATTCAGTTTGGTCACTTGGTTCTGGTTCGGCCGTTTGGTAAATGCTTTTATATGGAGTGGTTTTTTTGTTTTGTATATGGTTTTTTGGTTTTTTTATTTGGTTTTTTGGTTTTTATATGTTTTTTTAATTTAAATTTTAATAGAATATTATGTATATCTATCGACACTAAATCTAACTTCTATTAGCTATTCTAAATGTTATGAACTAAATGGATTATCTAATAAGTACACAAGCCTACTCCTACAAACACTAAAACTAAATCACTAATGCTATCTCTATCACTAAGCTAACTCCTACAACTCTCTGCTATCTCTAACCTATCTAATGCTATCTCTATCACTAAGCAGACTCCTACAACTGTCTGTCTATCTATCTATCTATCTAGCTATCTAGCTATCTATCTATCTTTTAGATAATGGATCCTGGGAACGACATAAGAGGTTAATTGTCTTGAAGGCAAGGAAGGTATACAAGGTCCTAAGACTGGCATTTTGCTCTGTGGGAGTTGACATCTCCCTGGTTTTGGACGTTTATCAGGCTAAGGTCCAATCCATTCTTACCTTTGGGTCTGAATTTACTCTCCCAATGAATACTCAAGCATTGGAGACAGTCCAGAGTATATTTCTAAGGAGGTTATTGAGGGTACCTCAGTGTGTTCCCGCCTCTGTGGTCAGAGCAGAGACAGGTATACTGGCTATTGATTCTTTGAGGAGGAATTTGACTCTGGGATACTGGCTTCGGCTAGTTAACCAGGCTGAACCCTCCTTACCATCGCTCTGCCTGGAGGAGGAGTTGGAACACTTAGGGGTGCCAGGATATTCCTGGACATCCCAAGTTTTGGATTATCTGTCTAAAGCAGGTCTTTCAGTTCCTGGTATTTGGGGGAAGAGCCTGTCTTTGCAAAAAAAGCTGGTGAAGCAAAGGCTGTCAGATATTTCCAAGCAGGAGGATCTGAGCATGCTGGCTTCCTGGAAAGTAGCCCCCCCAGTTATGCCTCATTAAGCAGCTACACGGAATTGAGTCCTATCTGACTATATTGAAAGTTGGGGCATTACGGAGAGCCTGTACAAGCCTTCGCTTCCAGCTTCTTCCTACCGTTGTGGTGCAGGATCGGTACAGTGGTATACCATAGAACCAACATTTTTACCCTTGCACCAACTCAGTGGCTGAGGATCTGAAGCACTTCATCTTCTTTTGCCCTTATTATGAAACCCTCAGACAGACCTGGTTAACCCCTTTATGGGGAGAGGAGCGTTTTTCATATACCAGTAAATTAGTAGAACTTTTGGCATCACTGGAGAATAATTGCATATACACTCTTGCATCCTTTGTCCTGTTGGCCATCAGAATTCGTACCACAGTATGAAGATGTATATTCTCCTCTATTGCTCAGATCCTCACCATTGAGGTGTCTTTTTTTTCCCTTTTGCCCATGACCTCCTCAGTTTGGTATAGATTGGACATTTTGTTTCTGATGCTCTGTGTTTTTATTTGTGTTCTTATTTGTTTTTATTTGTATATGTATTTGTTGTTTGTCATTTGTTATTTTTGACCATGGCGAAAGTTAGTGTTATAATAAATTGATCTATCTATCTATCTATCTATCTATCTATCTATCTATCTGGGATGGGGGGGGAATCGCAAACAACACAAGGAGGGCTAAAAAACTGAAATGAAAGCTAAATCAATCTAATAATCCTACTCTAAATGAAAAAACAGGGGAAGGGAATCTGGGATGGAATATATGGGAAAGGGAAAGGATTAAATGGAGAGAGGAAGGAAGACTGAACACAGGGAACACAGGGAGGGGTAATAACACCAAAATTTATCTAATATAATCTAAATAAATGATAATATGGAGGTAAATGGGTTGGATGGGTGAAATAGAAGGAGGATGGCAATGGATTAGGAATAGGAAGGAACAAAAACTGCTGGGAGAGAGTTAGCCTTCTGAAACACCTGCTCTTCAGGAACAGTGACTAGCTCAGAAGGTATTGGGAAGGGGGGAGGCAGACAGTTTTGTTTCTTGCTGTGCCTGCCTCATCGCAAGCCCCATTGGCTCCATGCAGTCTAGCCCGTGGTCAATCGCAGACTGCGAAGCCAGTGGTCTGAGGCGAAAAATGATGGTGATTGGGCAGGCTGGCTGCTACTCCAAACCTCTCCACCCCTGGTGCCTGGAAGTCTGCTCCTCAGCTGACTACCTCTCCCTGTCAAGTTTGACCTTCCAGTGACACTTTTTTTGCCACCCGAACTCACCCAAACGCAATCCGAACTGACCAAACTCTTTGGTCAGTTCGACGTTTGGAAGTTTGTTTGGTTCAGTCAGTTTGTGTTCAGATTCGTGTTCGTGTTCGGGTTCTGTCATCCGAATAGGCCGAGTTCGAGCCGAACTCCGAACTTCCGAATCACGTTCGCCCATCCCTAAAGGCTAGTTCAGGTAAGTCAAAGATGACATTGGTGAGCAGAAGGAAATGTTTGTTGAAAAACTGACCAATAACATAATTCCACTATCAGCAGAGTGCATGAGGTCTTAAAGCCTCAGCCTGGATTGTACAGTCATACTTAAGAGTAAGAGAGAAACTACAAATAATACAAGAGATAAAGTTATAGCAGTTGAAAAGTTCAGTGAAGAAAATGTTTTTACTTCTGGGTCTAAGACAGTTTGGGGGGGGGGGGGGGGGGATGTCAGTACTTAACCTGTAGAAGAAGAGGAGTGGGACTGAAAGACCAAGGCAAAGTGTGGGTGCATAGAGCCTAAGTTGTAAGCAAGAACAATATGTGACACTGTACATCTTTACTGCTTACGTAAGTTAAGGCTGTCCTGTTCTCCCAAACCCATATAAAAGCTGCCCCATGACCTACTTCAGTATTCTACCTTCAGTGTTGCTGCAAACCTGGAAAAGGAAAAGGACTGAGAATGAAAGACGAAGACTAAGTGTAGATATATGGACCATAAGTTTAAAGGGAAAACAATATGTGATAGCGTACATTGTCTTTGCTGCTTTCATGGCCCACGGTAGTTTCATAACTCTTGGTGGATCCATATTGGTCTCTATGGGGGTGTGCAAATGAGGGGCCACCCAGACACATCAGCTTGGGTTCAGAAGAGACTGACTGCATCAGGTTGATGTAGGCTGGATCGAGAGGGAAAGCCACAGTGGACACAGTCAGGATCGGGTCTGACTGCAGAATAAACATTCACACAGCTGGGCAGGCAGGCAGGACAGGCAGCCTCAGAAATGTGCAGCAAGCCAGCCCCACCACCACGCTGCACCCAGTGACCCTCCATCACCACCATGACAAGCAGACATAGCAGCCAATGACAGCCAGCCATGGCACTGGCCATGGCAGATTCAACCCGGGCTGGGTCATGGTGGACCATAACAAACATTATAGTCTGCTGTAGGTCACTGGGTCTTGATTGAGCAGATGGTAGCCGGGCTGTGACCTGGAGGTCTCTGGGATCACAGCTTGGCCTAGCCATTTATTTAACATGCCCAGAAGCAATCCCAGATTAACATCTGGACAGGGGTGTGGGGAGCACCAACAAATGTGACAGTGGCCCACTGGCCAAAGCGAGTCGCTTTCACATGTGTTAAGACCCACAGAGTAATCATCACAGAGTCACTGAGTCACAAAGTTAAGAAGCGAAGCCTAGAACAAAAATCTGCCAAGCCCAGTCAGGGCACAGTGATGACTGAAATAACACAGAACAATTTTATAAAAGAAAAATCCAGGAATTTGAAACAAATGAGCCACACTCACATTTCAGGGGAAGGCAAAAATGCTTGACGTTAACTGCCAATCTGACCCCAGGAAAAATTCCTTCCCAACTGCAACTGTGGTGATCAGTTAGACCTCATTTTACTGAAAGCCACAAGATGCACATGCATATGTAACTAGGGGTTTAATTAATTATGAAAATAAATAGGGACCCATTTGTTTTTGTAACTAGGGTATCAAAAACAAATGAATAAGCAAACAACATTTGTCTGATTTCATTTTTTTGTTCTTATTTTTTTATTCTTTTTAAATTAATAATAATTCACTAAAACAAAAAACTTAACAGTTTAAAAAGACACTTAAATGTACAAGAGTTTTCTTAAAATACACACAAAAACACAATTCAGTACAATTACAATTCAAAACACCTTCCAC
>QEPC01005153.1:18617-46982 GCA_003113815.1 Sphenodon punctatus
TATTGTAGGAGGGTTCTCTCAGTCTCCAAGTAGCAGAGTTTTACTCAGCAGCAAGAAATGACGCCTTAATGTAGGATATAATGTAGATATTTGAAGTTTGGTATCAATTCTGCCATTAGTCTTCACTTTGCTAAGATAAACACAGGATCTGTGGAATACTAGTGCAGCTGCTGTAGGAATGAAGAAGCCTTACTGTAGGATTCATATCAAGGGACAGAGTGATTTTGTGATGGGGGCCACTGAGCACTAAAACGGAGTGATTTGGGGAGCCAGAGCACTGAAATGAGGGCCAGTACCCCTACCAGTGGCAGTTTCCCCCCTGCCAGCCCCCCATAACTTCCCACTCACCCCTGCCAGGCTGATGAGGATCTGAGTCTGGGGACTCAGCTCTGCTAGGCCCCAAATCTGGTGCACTCTGCCCACCCCAAGTCATGCCCCAAGCCACGCCCCCTTAAGCCACAGCCCCCTTGGCCCATTTCCAGGCTGCTGGTGGCAAAGCCGCTGGCAGAGGGCCACTAAGACTATATTTTCCCAGGCCACTTTGATTTCCAAATCCACCCCTGATCCCTGGTTCTTCCCATACAGGCCTGCTTAACCCCCAGGTTAAGTGGGCTTTTTAAAAGTGCCTGTGTCATATGTACAAATGAAGCGGACTGTGCCTGCTCTGGGGCATCCCTGTCAGTGGCACTCCAGAACATCCAAAAACAACATCACCAGAGTCAGCCAAAACCAGGGCACTGGACTGAAACAGAGCTGCTGTTCATCTGCTGGGCAGAACCACACTTCAGTTCTGCTCCCAGATGGCCATTGCCCCTGACAGCACCACAGAGTTGCAGGAGCTGGCCTAGAGCATCAAGCAGTCACCCATAACTGTATGGTGTGTGGGGAGGGGGGCTACACAGGTAGACCATGGGTCAGGGAAACCACTGGGTCTGTCTAAAGAACACCCAGGCAGGACTGTAAGCAGGCAGACAAGGAGGTGAACCCCCCAGAGCAGCTTCGGGGGGGGTCTAACCAGTCAGCCGCCCAAGTCAGTGTTATCATATATAATTTAGTCCCAGCAAATATACAATTAGCACATTACTGCACTACATATGTTCTTTCAAATGGTGTAAGGAAAAAATGGAAGAAAGAATTACAAGTATCCTGGCATGAAGTGACAGAGACAGGCATTTTATACTTTCTATACACATGAGGCAGTATAGGTATCATTTCAAATGATGACAAGAAGCCTTGACAAAATGATTGATGTGGTCTTTAAGAGAAAGGTCTGACTCCACGGCTCCAAAGGCTAGGCTAGGCCATCAAAGGGGATTTTCATTGGGGACATCAGGAAAGAGGACAACTGACAAGGGGAGCCAATGAGAAAAAAAATCAGATTTGTCTTAATTCAGCTGAATGCCCAAAGTCTTGTATGCAAAATCTCATATTGGGTCAATCAGGAAGTTTATTGATGATACTCAAGACCATTTATACATCATGTTATTAAAGGAGGCCTGGAGGTGGAGGCAGAACAGATTCCTATGGAACTTGACCTATGCTTAAGGAATGAAAACTGATGGTTGGCTTCAAAAAAAGTGAACCATATTCACCTAGCAAAAACCAATAGCTGCACAATCTTCTGGGGAATAACACGCATGAGAGAAGTTAGTGCAGGAAGAAGTCCACCACACTTCAGTGGGACCCTGCTAGCATGGGTGATATCCACACAGAGTAGTACATATAGGCCAGTTAAAACATTAAATAAAATTCTTGATTCTTGAAATCAGGACGTCCAAAATTGCCAAAATGTTTAGCAGAAATCAAAGCAAAGCCCTATTTTTGTTAACAATTTGTGGTATTGATTCAAACTCCTTTTGTGCTGTCTTTTGTTAACAATTTGTGGTATTGATTCAAACGCTTTTTGTGCTGTCTCTTAGGGAAATGCAAGTTACCTCTCTGTCAAGGTCGCAAGGGCAGTACAATAAACTTTAATTATTATTATTATTATTATTATTATTATTATTAAGTTAAGTAGGTTGACAGGTTAATCAGAAGTTGAGACTATGAGGGCTGGACCAGCTGAAACTATCATTGCAGTCTTATTAGAAGCTTGTGCTAGCAGGAAGGTGAGCAATCACCACATTCCTTGCCCTGTGTTACATGCCACAAACTAACCCTAATATACAACAGAGCCCCAATACAGCACAATATTATTTGCTGCTCAGTTATTTTTAACTTTAGAAATTTGCATTTGGATTAAAATTTAGATGCTTTTAAAATGTTAATTTTTTTGTTTTAAAATAATTTTTAATAATAGATGTTTGTTACTTTTATTTTTAATTTCCTAACAACAATCCACACATTAGTCAGTTCATCAAAAATCATTTAAAACTTGTTTCAATACTACTTCCGAGGGAAAATTTTGATTTTGTAGAGCTGTAAAACTCTCCATCCTACTAGGCTCTTACCAAATTGATTACATGGAAAAATGTATCACTATTTTTCCTTTTGTCCACATATCTATAGTACAACAAATATATTTCCAGCTTCTTACATGGGTAAGGAAGGGTGCTGTGTGACTGGAAATCTTGTATACTTTCACCAACAGAATTTGGTCAAATAAAAGAGATCCTCTGACCAGTTTTGTCTCCATGTAGAACACATGGTTTTAATTTTTGTTTCTTCTGAGATAGTTCTACTTCACTAAATACAAATCCCAGTGATGGTGCCAAAGATTTTCCCTCATGAGAGGAAATATTACTCATACAATTAATTGTTGTAGTCTCTTGTGTTGAGAGATTTAACGGTTGCTGCAGTACACACATGAAGAACGAGGTAGACACCAGAGTCTCAGGAATGGGTTACTAGACTCCTCTTATTGCTTTTATTGCTTAGCAACTGGAACAGGGACAATTCCAGTACAGAAGAACAAGCAGCATAGACCCTCATAGCTATCTAAGATGGTTCTGAGGCACTATATAAACTAAGAGTTTCTTATACAGCACAGTAAAGCTGCAGCCAATGGGAAAAACACAACATAGCATGGCTCATGGGATAGATATTTACCCCAGTCCTTTGGCACTGAAATTGTCTGAATGTGTAAACTAACATGAAATGTGATGGGGTAGCTTTCTACCCCAGGCTGGGGAATAAATAAATCTACCCATTGGTAAAATGAATTGAGATATGTTTCTATCCCAGGGGTTCTTTTTGCTCACATATATATATATTTAATCATTAATTGTAGCCAACTTGCATTTGGGAATATTGTGTACCTGTGTACAGGTGACAATGGGCATTTTATACACACCTTAAAAGTGCTGGTCTTCCAATCTTCTGAGTTTACAAGTCCACAAGTAAGTTCCTGATGCATTCTTCTCTCTCTCTCTCTCTCTCTCTCTCTNCACACACACACACACACACACACACACACACACACACTGCCCTGAGGCAGTCCTGGATGCATTATTCACACAAACACTGCCTTGAGGCAGCCTAAAGTAGCCGCAGCTGTAGACATGAGGAGTTGACATGCAAATCAAATGAGCACAGTTGACTGGAGCAAAGCAGTTTACCAGGAAAACCTTTTACACACGAACGTTCTGGGAGAAGTTCTATGCAGAAGTTCAAAGAGCCAGATGTTTAAGATCTGGGTGAGTGATTTCGACACAGAGAAAGTTCAGGATGTAACAGCAAACATACAGGAGAAATGTGTGTGTAAAAACACCCAGTGTCCTAAAAGGGCAAAGTTGGAGAGCCACTACCTTGTGAGGTGCTGCAAGAGATGTGCACCTTGACTAGGAAAATACCCCAAGAGCTAGTGTTGATTAGTTCTTAGCTCCTTGGGTGACGTGAAAGGCTCCACATCTCAAGCCATGGAGCTGTCCATGGCCATTGGCCACTATTAGGGAGCCACCCATTCAGGTTTTTGTAAGGAGAAAAGGCTGATATGCTTACAAGGCCTTTTTGCTGGTTTTTAGAGCTGTGGGCTGCTTTGGATGTGCCAACAATTGTCTTCCTCCTAAAACCCTTTACACATTAATATCTTCAACGAGGGGCTATAGCTCTTCCTAGGCTCCCTTTCCCCATCAGCTGTCAGATGGGAGAAGGGGGAGGAGTGCATGCTCTGTACCACTCCCTGCCAACAGCTGCATTTGGGCAGTAGGCCCAATCCTGCACTGCAAGGCTTAGAGCCTCCAGTCTCTAGCCATGGTGGCAGCTCAGCAATGAATCCAGACACCTGCCTTCCCCCTGGTTGTGTGTCTGGATCCCTACTCAGGCCCCACAGTGTGGCAGGTCTGATTTTCCACCATGGGGTGGTGTAGGGCTTTGGTCCAGGCAGCTCTTCTGTTTTCTTCCCTTATTGCACTTGTATATACTCCATTGAAGTCCAACAGAAGAAGCACACAATATGTCTTTGGACAAAAAATCTGAAGATATTTCATTTTGTCAAATGAGAGGTAAATCTTACTCCCCTCACAGTATAATATAGGGAAACTGATTAAAAACATCACAGATTTCTCAACCTTCCTTAATCTTCTTGTGAGTTTTTTCAACAAGGTTGATAACTTTTATTCAGCATAATGTTTGCTAAGCTTGAATCTGGTGTCCCAGTACTAAAAGTCTCATCATCCTGTTCCCAGTTATGGCTGGATCTGTGTAATCTCTCACAGTTCTGGCTGAGCACTAGATGAAGTAGTCTGAAAGGGTAACAAGAAAATCAGGACAGACCTAGAGTTCGCCATTAGCACACTCAATTCTAACATCTCAAAGGAATTCTGACCCCACCAAAGAAACTATGAAACAGAAATTATGCAACAATTCGTCAGTGAAGACACAAGACAACTCCAATAGTATATTAATAATTAATAACCAGTAACTAGTAACTAATAATAATTAATAATTAATTACAAAAACAAATGGAGCTCCATTTATTTTTGTGACTATGGTAAAGAAAATGAATGAATATGCAAATGACATTCATTTGATTTAATTCATTTCCATTTATTTTTTTTCTTTATTAAAATAATAATAAAGAACAAAAAACATTGCATATCTGCAAATGACTGCTGGGGCTGTTCTGTGCATGCATTCCTGTTTCCAAAATGGCATCAACACAGCCAATGCCATTTTGGAAAAGGGCCCCACATGCTCAGAACAGCCCCGGAGGCCATTTTGTGGATGCATAGTATTTTTTTGTTATCATTTTTAAGAAAAAAAAATGAAAAAAACAAGGTGTACTAGGTTCAACTTGAGCCTAAGGCATTCCTCTAAAGCGAATGATAATTTAATTAGTCCTGCTACCATATCAGTTTTATTGCAGATTATCTGGTTTGACTATCAAAAATTACATTACTACATTATCAGCCTTTTCTTCAATTGTTAATAGAGTTTAAATTTGGAGAGCTGCTTTTTAGATAAAAAACAGAAAACCCAAATCAGCTTTGCAGCTTTAGGATGAGGATATAGAAACAGGTTGTTATCCATAGGGTATTTTCAAATGTAATGGTGCTGAGCACTGCCCTCACCCCAGGCAGAATCTGGTCCCACCGCTGAACAAATGTGCCCGCGGCGAGGGCTGGGGAAGGGACAGTGAGAGGGTGCCCCGACCCCCTGCACTTCTTAGTGCAGCACAGCCCCCTCCTTGACAGGCGGGTGCGGTGGCCTATGAGGCCACTGCACCTTCCCATAAGCACTCTGGCCACTGGCTGGAATTAGGTAGAGTGAGCCATCATACATGACAGCCCACCCTACCCCGGTCCAGGGATGGCTTCCTCAGACCATGACAGGGATAACTCTGGCTTGTGCATTGGCAGGGAATGCAGAGCACAACACAGAGTTAATACTGTCATGGTCCAGGACCTATTTGTTCCTGCCCGCTGTGAACATCGGACAGGTGTGAGAAAATGTGACATCAACATGGGTGGCCATGCCGTGGTAAAGCGTGGCCACCCATGGTTCCATCACATTTGAAAATACCCATAATTCACTTATTTCAGTCTAGTCCTATTTATTTATTTATTTATTTATTTTCGGTACTTATAGCCCACCTCCTCCTGTCCAATGGCAGCTTGGGGCGACAAACAAAACGCATTAAAACAAATACAAAAATATAAAATGCTATAAAACAACAATTAAAACTAAAAAACAACTGAGGCCTGAAAGGTAACAGAACACCCACCACCCCCAAAAGAAAAAGAACATCCTCCACCTATTACTCATTTCTCTCATTAAACGCCTGGTGAAACAGCCAGGTTTTGCACTGTCTACAGAAGGAGGGGAGGTCTGGAGAGAGGTGAATCTCTACCAGGAGGGAGTTCCACAGCTGTGTAGCCACCGAGAAAGCCCTGTTGAACATCGTCCCCAGGGAAACCAATGGCCAACTGGAGTGGGATGACGTGATCCCACAGGTAAGTGGGGCCCAAGCCATATAGGACTTTAAAGGTGATAACCAACACCATGAATCTGGCCCAGAAGACTATAGGCCAGAGGCTCTTGACATTTTTTCAGTCACAAGCACAGGAGTGACGTATGTGACTACTTGGGAGCACTGCATAATTTTCATGAATGATTTGCATATATTTACATATATTAAGTCTCCCCTCTGCAATTCAGTTTAACTCAGTTCGATCCTTACGTGTGTGAAAGTGCTCCCAAGCTCTACTGACACCTGGCTTGGGGAGCACTTTCACACAATCCCTGAGCACTCTGGTGCTCCTGAACACAAGATTGAAAATCTCTGCTATAGGCAGCCAGTGCAGAGAATGGATCACCAATGCTATGTGCTCCCGGCAACCCATCCCTGTCAGGAGGCGGGCTGCTGCATTCTGCACCAGCTGGGTCATCACCAAGCCTCTGGGTCATCACCAAGGGTTATCCTACATAGAGTGCGTTGCAGTAGTCTAATGTCAAAGTGATGAATGCATGGATGATGGTGGCAAGGTCCGAGACTGAGATATATGGTCAAAGGCGACCATCTAGATGTAACTTGCTAAATTCCCTCTTCGCCACAGCTGCCACATGGGTCATTTTTACCCACACCTTAAAGTTCCGGATTTTTCAATCTTCTGGGTTTACAAGTCCACAAGTAATTTCTGGATGCATTGTTCACACACACACTGCCCTGAGGCATTTCCTGGATGCATTCTTCACACAAACACTGTCCTGAGGCAGCCTAAAGTAGCCGCAGCTGTAGACATGACGGCCGGCCATGGAAACCAAGTGACCACAGCTTCCAGGAGCAAAGCAGTTTACCAGGAGAACTTTTTAGACACAAAAGTTCTGGGAGAAGTTCTATGCAGAAGTTCAAAGTTCCGGATGTTTAAGATCTGGGTGAGTGATTTAGACACACAGAAAATTCTCTATGTAGCAGCAAACATCCATTAGAAATGTATGTGTAAAAACACCCATGGGCATCGAGGCAGAGCTGTGAATCAAGGAAGACTCCTAGACTTTGAACTTGAGGAACCAAGGAGGGATGCATCCCATCAGTGATGGGGGCCTAAATTCTCTTGCCCTTTTCCACCAACATCACCTCTGTCTTGTCAGGATTCAGCTTCAGACAGCTCATCCTCATCCAATCCCCTACTTCAGCCAGAAACCAGGCCCAGCAGAAACCAGACTGCTGGGCCTGGGTCAGAGGTAGAGATGGGTGTCATCAGCATACTGATGACACCGCACCTCAAACCGTCTCACGTTCTCACCCAGGGGCTGTATGCACACATTGAACAGGAGAGGGGACAGAATGGATCTCTGTGGAACTCCACAAGTGAGATCCCGGGCTGAAGATGTAAAATCCCCCAACACCACACATTGAGTTCTACCAGCCAGGAAAGAGTGGAACTATTCAAGAACCATTCTACCCACCCCACCACAGTCCCGCAGGTGAGTCACAAGCATCTCATAATCAACTGTGTCAAAGGCAGCCGGAAGATCTAACAAAATCAAAAAAGTGGATTGACTTCAGTCCAACTCCTGGCGCAGATCATCAACCAAGGCCACAAGTGCAGATTCAATGCCATAGCTCAGATGAAAGCTGGGACTGTGAGGGATCAATGAATCAAATGCGGTCCAGATGCTGCTGGAGCTGCTGGACCACTGCCCATTCAATAACCTTGCTGAAAATTTATTTATTTATTTATTTATTCAATTTATACCCTGCTCCTCCTGAACACAGCTCGGGGCGGCTTCCAACAGTAAAAAAAGTACATAAATATAAAACAATTTAAAACATATAAAAATACAATATCAAATATTAAGATATTAAGAACAGGGCCCAGGATACATTAAACAATAAGGTAGGGGAGATAAAAATCTACTAAACCCTCCCCCCCCTCCCCAAATGCCTGGGCGAACAGCCAGGTTTTACACCTTCGCCGGAATACCAAAAGGCTTGGGGCCAGGCGAGCTTCCTCCGGAAGGGAGTTCCAAAGATGTGGCCCGGCCACCGAGAATGCCCTCTCCATTGTGGCCCCTCACTTCACACAGGGGACCTCTAAGAAGGCACCCCTGGCAGACCGAAGGAGCCGCTCTGGGGCGCGGTGGGCGAGGCGGTCCTTGAGGTATGAGGGGCCGAGACTGTGCAGGACTTTGTAAACCAATACCAACACCTTGAACCTGGCCCAGCACGCTATCGGCAACCAGTGCAGAGCCCGGAGCACAGGTGTTATGTGCTCCCGATGACCCATCCCTGAAAGGAGATGGGCCGCCGCATTCTGCACTAGCTGCAGCCTCCGAACCAGGCACAAGGGAAGCCCTACGTAGAGCGCTTTTCAGTAGTCCAGCCTTGAGGTGATGAAGGCATGGATAAAGGAGGCCAGGTCTGGGCCGTAGACGAACGGGCGCAGCCTCCGCACAAGATGCAACTGGTGAAAGGCAGCCTTTGCGACCACCTCCACCTGCCACTCCAGGCGGAGATCCGCGTCCAGCACCACCCCCAGACTCCGGACCTGTTGAGCTATGGGAGGGCGAATCCCCCCAATAAGGGGGGCCGACACATCCCTCGCTCTCCCCACCACCATCACCTCCGTCTTATCGGGGTTGATCCTCAGTCTGCTCTGCCACATCCACTCTGCCATGACCTCCAAAGACTGGGATAACACCAAGATAGCAGGGTCTGGGTCCATTGAAAAAAAGAGGTACAGCTGAGTATCATCAGCATATTGATGACAACGCACCCCAAACTCTCTCATGACCTCCCCCAGAGGCTGCATATATACATTAAATAATAATGGAGACAGAATGGAACCCTGCGGAATGCCGCATGATAAGGCGCAGGGGCAAGATGTCTCCTTCCCCAGCACCACCCGTTGGCTTCTCCCCGAGAGGAATGAACAGAACCATTCCAGAACAGTCCCATCCAGATCCCCCAGGTCACGCAACTGTCTCAACAGCAGCCCATGGTCCACGGTATCAAAAGTGGCCGAGAGATCTAGCAGGATGAGAAATGTTGAACATCCTGCATCCATCTCCTGGCGGAGATCGTCAACCAAGGCCACCAATACCATCCTGGTCCCATAGCCAGGGCGGAACCCAAATTGAAACGGGTACAGGAAACCAATGCTGTCTAGATGTGCCTGGAGCTGGATTGCCACTTCCCGCTCTATAACCTTCCCTAAAAAGAGAAGGTTAGAGACAGCAAGGAACTCCTTCCTCGCTGCCCTCACAGCCTCAACATAGGACCGCAAATGGGCCCTATGGAGAAGTCGATTGGAGTCAGATCGAGTCCGACGCCAGCATCACTCTAGGCTCCTGCCTACTCGCTTCATACACCACAACCCCTCGGTAAATCAAGGGGCTCTGTGGTGACGAGACCGAGGCAGAGGGTGTCTCAGAGCCACCCTGTCAATGGCCTCCTCCAGCAAGATGTACCAAGACTGGACCAGCTCATTGACAGAGTGACCATCCAGGTCCAAGGTTAATACCTTCAGGGCTTTGTGAAACCGCTGGGGTTCCATCAGCCTCCGAGGGCGGACCATCCTAACTGGTCCTTTCCCCTTCTGGAGGGAGTGCGCGGAGAGACCAGCCTGAAGGAGATAATGGTCCATCCATGACAAGGGCACTGCTGTAACCTCCCCCACAACAGGACCCACTGCCTCAAGGCTAGAACTGAAGATCAGGTCGAGGGTGTGCCCCCCCCCATGGGTCGGGCTGATAACCTCCTGGGACAAATCCATGATTTCCATGGCGGTCATGAATTTTCGCTCCGCCACGACAAGGCGGCATCAGTGTGAATGTTGAAGTCCCCCAGGACCAAGGTCCTAGAGGAGCCCAACACCACCTCCAAGGCTAGCTCTGCTAGAGCGGTCAGGGATGCTGCTAGACAGGAAGGGACCTGGTAAACCAGCAGTACCCCTAGTTTTTCCCCAGCCAAATCGAACACCACATGAAGGGCCTCAATACCCACAATCTCCAGAACTGGATACCTCCTAACAGGCCATTCCTCTCTAAAAATAATTGCTACACCACCTCCCCGGCCACCTGTGCAGGGCTGATGCTGCATGGCGTACCCGGCCGGAACATGATCTGCCAAAGTTGGACCGGCGAACTCATCCAGCCAGGTTTCTGTGATACACGCGAGGTCCACGGCCCCATCCAAGATTATGCCCTGGACAATTGGGGCCTTGTTGACCACGGACCTCGCATTCAACAACATCAACCCCCCACAAGTGGACCTTGCACCTGGCTCCTCCCCCACCCCCAGCGAGGGGATGGCAACCTGCACCTCCCTCAGGCACCTTGGTCCCCTAGGGGCACGAGCCATCAACCCCCATGGACCATACTGTCCACGCCCCAGAACTACCCCTATGGCTGCCTCCTCCCCTGTCCACAACACCCCAGACCCCAAAACCCATGTGGCCTTCCCCCCAACCCCAAGCCCCTACAACCTCCCTCCCACCCACCCCCGGCCATCCTGCTGCCACCAGGGGCCGGTAGGGGCCATATGCCCTAGCCCGACTCCCTCTCTCACCAGGTACAGGCTCCTCCCCCTCCCCCACTACTCCTCCCAGCACTTCCCCTGCTGCCACCAGGGTCAGTTCCCGGGAACCCCCCCACCCCCTCCCTCTAACCACCCCTCCTACACCCCATCCCACCTCCCTAGACCTAACCAAAGGACCCCCACTAAAACAAAAATAAAATCTCCTCTGTCACCCCTGTGGCCCCAAAGTGCCATGGCCTTTGGCCTGCAGCTTGCAGCAGGAGCTACTGGTTGCTGGGCTTTATAGCCCCAGCTGCTTCCTGGTGGGGGAGGGGACAAGCCAGCTCACTCAACTGGCTTCTGTGTTCCCCCCAGCACTCACAAGAGTCTTTTCCCCACACAGGTCCCGTGGAGCAGAGCAAAACAGCGGCGGCAGCAGCAAGCCCCCCCCCCTCCCTGGCAACAGATGGCAACAGCCCAGCAGAGGCAGCAGGTAGGTGAAACAGTCCTGCCAGGGGAAGGTTAGAGACTGACTGATAGTTGGCAAGGCGTCAATGTCAAGAGATGGCTTCTTGAGCAAGAGCCTCCTTCACAGCCTCCTTCAGGCACCCCACAACTCTGCTCTCCTTGAGAGAGACATTTACAACCCCTGCCAGCAGTGGCCCTAATGTCTCCTGGCTGGCTTTCACCAGCCAGGATGGGCAAGGATCAAGTTCACAAGTTGTGGCCCTCACAGCCCCCAGCAACTCCACCGCATCAGTGGACGATGCCTGCTGAAACCAGCCCCCTTAAGACTGGTATCGGCATGAATATTGAAATTTCCTAATACCAGCAGCCTTGGGGATCACAATACCACCTCCGACACCAAATCGGCTAGAGCAAGTAGCGATGCTGCCATACAGGAAGGTACACACAGTATGCAAGCAGCAACCCCAATTTATCTCCACAGGCTAAATCAACCACGAGATAGAGGCCCTCTATTCCAGATGATTCCATTCCATTGATGATAAACTCATGGCAATCCCTCATGTATTGAAATATCCCAGTCCGGCAGCTGCTCCTATATATGTTTCTGCTCTTTTGTGTTCCAGGAGGCTAGTAGACAGTTTCCTTCACCCTCCTATCCCCATGTGGTGCCTGGATTATCACAGAGAGGAAATGAGATGGTGTGCTTAACTACATATGCAAACAACAGCCGTTCACCTTTATGATTTCTGGAAACACTTGAGTGAATAGCAGGATCTATGTTTTGAGTGGCTAGCATTACATCTGGTAACCCCTTATGAACTGAGGATGAGGAGGGTTGATGGACTTTCCCTTTGGAACCCTCTCTCAGACTTTGCTATATAAGTCTGAGAGAGACTGGCTATATCTGAGCCAGCCTGGGTAATGGCTCTGCAGCTAGGGAACATGAGAGATCTGGATGTAGTAATTCTTGTCAAAAAGCTTATTTTGTTGAAAGATTGTATTTTGTTGGCACGACATAAGCATTGATTATTAACCATATCTAGTCCATTTAATTTGCTGATAGTATCTCTTCTGGAATGGGTTTTGTCGAAGCACATTCCAATATTTCTAGAATTTTGAAAAATATAATATTTACACATTTCACAAATCCTTTTTGCATTTTAAAGAGCTGTAGGGACACACAGTATTTAGGAAGTTACTGTATAAGCTGCTTCCCTGCTCATGCATGGTGATAATGGATCACAGCAAACAATTTTACTCTTCCCCCAGTGCTCTCTGGTCTCTTGCTGTTTCCCCTTACCTCCACTGCTTCTGGACTACTTATCTCCTCCCACTCCTCCTCTTCATTCCTTCCTTCCCTTATGTGTGTGGTGCTCTAAATCTGTCAAACAGATGCCTGTTTCAGGAGTGCTGATTACCAGACGACTTGCAGGCTTTTCTAGGCTATTTTCTATTTGAAAGACAGTTGTCCTGGGAGTTGAGAAAACCTCCCCATTTAATCTTTAAACAGAAAGCAAACATTACAACCAACTCGTGGCTGCTGACAAGCAAAATGGAAAGCCATGTATGGCTAGAAATAGTTTTTGGAAAATGTATGGTCTATATTGTAATTTATGATTATGATTATGATTATTAAAAATTAATCCCCAGTGCTTTGTTCTATTTTTCTTCCCATGCATTAGGTGAGAATTGAAATAGTGTTAGAGGCTGAGAACTCCCGTTAGAAGTCCAAGAGAATAATCTAGTAAAATAAAATTGCCTGTTCAGTACTAGGGATGTGCGAAGGTTTGGGTGTTCGTTTCTGGCCAAACTCAGTCAGTTCGGAAGGCCAAACCGAAGGCCCAAACCAAACGCCAGAATCCCTGAACAGTTCGGATGAGTTTGGGCACGTTCGGGTGGGAAAAACCTGGCTGGCAGGCCCAGGGGGTGGGGGTAGCTGAGGAGCAGATTTCCTGGCCCCAGGGGTGGAGAGAGGCTTGGACTAGTGCCAGCCTGTCCAATCACCATCCCTCTTTTCCTCAGACCACTGGCTTGACAGTTTTCGATTGGCCACGGGCTAAGCTGCACGCAGCCAATGGAGATTCTGGTAAGGCGGTCACAGCAAGTAACAAAAGTCATAGCCCTCCCTCCCTTCCATATTGTTCTGAGCTTGCCACTGATCCTGTCAGCAGGCATTTTCAGAATTCTCCTCTCCCAGCAGTTTGTGTTCCTCCCAATCTATTGCCATCATCATCCTATTTTACACATTTCCACACATTTACCTCCACAGTTTCATTTCTTTAGATTAGATTAGATAGATTTAGGTGTTATACCAGGAATCAAGAAGCAGTCACTCCATCCCCAGGTCCCACTATCAGGGTTCTGGGGCTTACGTTACAGGCAGGGAGGGCTGTCCATCCACATCATGCAGAAGATGCCACTCCTGTCCCAGGACCCACCATCAGTGTTCTGGGACTGTCACTCTGCTCACAGGGAGCTGTCTTCCTACCATATCAAGAAGCAGCCACTCCAGCCCCAGGACCCACACTCAGGGTTCTGGGGCCTATGTTACTGGCATGGGGGGCTGTCCATCCACATGATCTAGAAGCTGACACTCTAGTCCCAGGACCCACCATCTGGGTTCTGGAACCGTCATTACACTCACGGAGAGCTGTCATTCCATGGCATCAAGAAACAGCCAGCCACTCGATCCCCAGGACCCACCCTCATAATTCTGGGGCCTACATTCCAGGCAGGGAGGACTGTCCATCAATGTCATCCAGAAGCTGCCACTCCTGTCCCAGGACTCACCTTCAGGGTTCTGGGGGCGTCATTCAACTCACAGAGAGCCATCGTTCCACTGCATCAAGTAACAGCCAGTCCAGCCCTAGGACCCACCCTCAGGGTTCTGGGGCCTACATTCCAGGAATGGAGGGCTATTCAGCCACATCATCCATCAGGGTTCTGGGGCTGTCATTTCACAGGGAGTCATCATTCCACTGCATCAATAAACAGCCAGCCACTCCAGCCCCAGGATCCACCATCAGGGTTCTGGGGCCTATGTTATAGGCAGGGAGGGCTGTCGTTCCACTTCATACAGAAGCTGCCACTCTAGTCCCAAGACCCACCATCAAGGTTCTGGGACTGTCATTCCACTCACAGGGAGCCATCATTCCACCACATCAAGGAACAGCCAGCTGCTCCAGCCCCAGGACCCACTGTCAGGGTTCTGGGGCCATCATTCCTCTCATGAGGAATCGTCATTTCACTGCATCAAGAAACAACCAGCCACTCCAGCTTCAGGACTCACCGTTAGGGTTCTGGGGCCTACGTTCCACCGATGCCAGCCAGCCTGCAATACCCGTCCAAGTAGGGGTTCCAGCTGCAGTTACTGTGCCCTGGCAATCCAATGTCTGCTGCTGATTCGGGTACTGCATGTCATCCATTTGCTCCTCCCTCTTGTAGACGGGCATAGTTTGGATGAGTGAACCGGCAGGGCCTGAGTGTCAATGAGATTCACCACCGGGTAATGCTTGACCAATTTTCAGTAGAGGTTCTAGAGATCGGTTGAGTATGAAGCCAGCCTGCAACACCCGGCCAAGTAGGTGTGCCAGCCACCAAGCCCTAGCCGGGCCTCTGCCGCTGCTCCACCAATGCCTGGCAGCTAGCAACGCCTGGCCTCTGCTGGTGCTGCATCTCAGATGGACAGCCATGACCCCCATGGGAACCCCCGGGGGTCAAGCGCCGAGCCTTCCTGCCTGGGCAACCCAGGGTGCCAAGCTCCAAGCCTTCCTGGTCTCTGCTACTGCTGCTGTGTCTCCGACAGCCTGTCATGCCCCACGGGCTCCCCTGGAGCACCCCAAGCCTCTTCCATGGCTGAACTTGCAGAACTTTTGGGGAGGTGTCCGAACTCCACAGGACCAAATCCATGAACCCGAACTAAGTTTTTAGCTTGAACATTCGAACATCCGAACATCCGAACTCCGGTCATTCGCACATCCCTTTTCAGTACCTGTATTTTCACTGCCCTGTGCCTTGAGTGAATAGATAGGACTGCTCAGCAGCAGGTGAGACCTCAAAAATATCCTGTTGTATACCTGAAGCCCACGTAAAGTCAGGATTGCTAATATTTAGGATACGTTTTCCCATGGTTGATTCTTTTAAAAAAGCACTCAAAAAACCCACACCACAGTTATGTAAAGAGCTGAATGTGACATGTGTGGTTGTGCCTGTGAGCTTTCTTTGAATATTCTAGTCAGTTAATTTTGACTCCAAAAATATTTTGGCTCCAATTTCTATCCCCCTTTTCTCCCATCTTTTTGGGAAACTACTTTGCAGGAAAGCCTTTGACTGGAATCCTGAAAATACCTACTTGCAAATAGTCCTTATGGCTTCATTAAGATTTCCTATCAGCAAGTAGTTTCAGGATTTATGATAATTAACTCTATTTATTCCAGATTTCAGGAATTTAGAAACACAATACCTTTGAAATACCATTTAAATGTTTTTTTCACAGGAGTCAAAACCTTTTGAATAAGCTATGAAATTTAACCACACCAAATGAAGCTAAGGAGAAGGTAAATTTACACAGAGATGAATGGGAACTTTCATCATGAGGGAGGGCATATCCATGGGTTTAGTTGCAAAAAATATATGTTTTTATATTGTGTCATGGTACAGTAATAATCCTATTCATTAGGTCAGAAAGAATAAGAATGGGTTGATGCAAAAGCAGAGATGCCACATACACTTAAAAATACTTCCCTCTCCAGTGAGGGATTTGTAGCTTGTGTATTCCTAGGTAGATTGATACCATACTTTCCACACATAGTCCAAAAGGTGAAAGAAACCTTTAACTTCAGCTACAAGATCCTCACAAAAAGTATGGTTCAAAAAATAATTTCATCTATTGCAATTCAGGAGAAAAGGAACAGAAGGTAGAGTAATGAAAAAAGGTTTTGGGATGGGTGCAGTGGACTTCAGATGAAACAGGCCTGGCCGAATCCTCTGCTTGACCGAGGGAGGGTGAATGCAGCCCATTTTGGGCTGGCAGGGAGAGCAGTTCAAATTATCTTCTCGGTTGCTCCCCCTGGGGGAAACTAGGTGGCCAGGCCACCATCATAAGTCCTGCTATGCCCCAAGGTGAGCCAAGGAGCTGTCCACATGGGCAGGTGCCTGTCCCTGCTCCACTCTCCCACCCCAGCCCACTCACTATCCTACCCTCTGCCATGATGTAGACACACAGAAATAGCAAACTGCACCTGCAGCTATGTGGTGCCAGTGGACCTCACCATGAGGTGGGGATGCATGGGACCAGCCTGATAGTCTGTTACCCCACATTGGCCTGGGAAGTGATGTGTCACTGGCCTTCTCTGATGGACACATCCCGTAGCAACCAGCTGTCCACCTGGAAATGTGTGTGAATATATGGCAGCTGCCAGCCTGACAGTCAGCTGTATCCTAGGCAAATATGGGGTAAGTTTGCCCAATGTGGGTTAATGTTTCACGTGACCTTATCTAAGTGGTGCATTTCAAGTCTAGTTTGGGTTTGAAACAGGGAAGATGATGGGCAAAGAAACCTTAGCTGATATGTGGGCTACACTTTGTGGTAGGAATTTTAAACTTTAAATGTCATTAAATATGAAAGAACAATTATATCTTACTAAGAACAACCACAAAAGATTTGTATAAATAAAGTTGTAATCAAGTGTAATCTACAAAGAATATACAATGCTATGCAATCAGTATCACCTTTGAAACCAAAAACCAATGTGGATAATTCTGTTGTCAACATGAGCTTGAACAAGTGCTTCATTGATAAGAAGGATAATTATTTGTGCTACACATGAGAACGCCAACAGGAGTTTTGCATCTACAGTTATTAATCATGATTATTCTGGATCACAAGGGAAAGAGTATATTTTGATTTCTACAGTTTTATCTAATTATTTTTATTGGCTTTTCTGTATGACACATGATTAGGTCTCACGCGCTTTTGATTAATTCTTCATATAATATAAAGATTAATGAATGTTGTCTAATGTTTGGTACTCATACAGAGATTTTTTTTAAAAACAAAATTTTAATCAGTTTTATATACAATATTTGAGATCTTAACTTAGAGTTTTGAAATATATGTTTTTGAGTAGGGCAGGTGAAATGAGGGCACAAACTCAAGTTCTTGGTGAAAAACAGGGCTGCAGTTTATTAAACAATTAACTGTTACAACAATCAACATTTCACTGCATGGGCAATCCTGTCAGTGGGAGAGGGGGAAAAGGGGAAGGACGGACCGACAGGGGAACCAACACTTAAACCAGATTCACACTGGGGGGGCTCTGACTATGGCGGCGGAGGTGAAAATGCCCATCAGGATAGTGTGTGGGCCTTTCCACGTGTAATCGCACCAGGAAGAAAGGCCCCTATCATCATAGGGCTCAGAGCTCAGAGAAAAGGAGGCCACACACACACGCCCACACATACCCAGAAGTGGGGAGGGGGGGGCATACCAGTGCAGGGTGGTGGAAGGGAGGTAGGAAGGGGGACCCACAGCAAGGGGGAAAAGGACCAACGGGGCTTTCACATGACGGGGGTAGCGACGGAGAAACCAGGAGGGGCACGGCCCGCAGGCTCACGCAACCCACTCAGGCTTCCTCAGGGACAGGCAGGGGGAAGGGCTTCACACAAAACCACAATCTCTGAAACCTACAAGAGGACAATAAAGAAGGAGAGGCAAGGGTGAAGGGGAAAAGGGGCCAAGGAGGATCTAAACAAGGGTACAACAATCACAAGAACCACTTAGCTTTCACGTGAGGGACCAGTCCTTCCAGGCACACAAGGCTCTGTTCACCAGCGCTGTTTCTCTTGCACCGCTGGCTGATAAGGAAGAGGCCCTGTCCCCTGAACGTGCTTGGAGGCATGCTGAGCATCTCGGGGGGGGCGTGGCTCTGCGCCACTGTAGGGAGGCTCTGATGAGCCCGGACTATTGGGGCCTGTGTTGATGTCTACTGGGGCCCCTGGAGGTGGTGGCGCATCTCTCTCGCACACTGGGGTAGGTTCCTCTGCACAGGGGGCGGGGCCCTCGACCGCGAGAGCGCCCGCCGAGCTTCTGAGCAGAGGCGGGTGACAAATCCACTCTATTCACTCAGCTATCCCAGTATCACAAGACAATCAACTCCTTTCAGGGGTCTACTGTGTTAACAGAGTCTGATCCCAGGAATGGTTCCTGCCACAGCATACCTGTCCTCGTCAATCAGCTACCACATCACATAGGCTGTCATGCTGACAGGCCTGCCAGCTAGCCTCATTCAATGGTGGGGACCTTACCTCCTGCCCCAAAGGGTCGAGTGGTTGTAAAGGGAGCATAAAAATAAGGTAGGGGTCCTCACTCATTAGGGATGTGTGAACAGGATGGAGTTTGGATGTTCGGGCGATCGACCGTTTGGACTAAAAACCTAGTTCAGGTTCGTGGGTTCGGTCCGGCAGAGTTCGGACCCCCTGAATGTTTGGTAGAGTTCAGTGCTGCCAGGAGGCTTGGCGCACTCCAGGGACCCCCAGGGGGCCCGTGGTGGCATGGAAGGCCATCGGAGACACAGCAATAACAGCAGCAGCAGACACCAGGAAGGCTTGGCATTTGGACCCCAGCTTGCCTGGAAAGGCAGGCTCAGTGCTTGGCTCCTGAGGGGGTCCGCGGAAATAGGGCTGGCTGTCAGAGACCCAGCAGCAGCAGCAGAATCAGCAGCAGAGATTGGGAAGGCTTGGCACCCAGCGCCCCAGCTTAGTCAAACAGGAGGGCTTGGTACTTGGCCCCTGGGGGTGCCCGTGGCAGCAGAGCTGGCCATCGGAGACCCAGTGACAGCAGCAGAGGCTGGGAAGGATTGGGGCTTGGTGGCTGGCCTGGCACCTCTACTTGGCCGGGCATTGCAGGCTGCCAGGCATTGATGGAGCAGCGGCAGACATTGGATTGCCCTGTAGCAAACCCATGGTATAGCAGAGGCAGCTGCAGCATCAGCAGCATACAGACAGCATGGCATGAGCAGCAGAAGGCAGGGACAGCACCTCAGCAGCAGCTCAAATTGAGGAGGAGCCCCGTACCAAGACTGCCCCTGGCATGGGATGGCATGTGCCATTGCACCATCAATTCATGTACAGGGGCAGCTCGAGGAATCCCAGAAGTGCAAGGTTGACATTGATGAAAAGCAACTGCTCTGACAACTTGGCCCCCAGTCTCAGGCGGTGCGGTGAACCAATGTCCCCCCACCATAGAGAACACCTGCTCGCTGGGGACACTCATTGGTGGGCAGGACAACAGACCCTTGGCCACTTTTGACAGGGCCAGCCATACGTCCCTCCAAGAGCTGTGTTACCACCATGTTCTGCTAAACCCATCAACACAGTCAGTGATGCAGCAGCAGAAGCAGCCAGTTGAGGCCCAGAAGCGTCAGCGCACCATGGAGGAGCTGGGGTGGGGGCAGCTGCCAAGTCCATCGGCAGTTGCAGGACATGGAGGGTGGTGCGGCTTTCAACTGAAAGCCACGTGCATGTTGGGGAAAATGATTGCACTCGATGGGCAGTCCTTCTTGGTGGTCAAAGACATGGAGTTAAGGTGCCTGATTGGCTTCCTGGCCCCCCATTTTAAGCTGCCCTGAGTTAGCAGCTGGTACCAGTCTCGTACCAGGCTTTAAAGGAATGGGTGAGGGAGCAGATGGCAGGGACTAGGAGTGCCACCGTCCACTTCACCACCGACCTGTGATCGAGCAGAAATGCACAGCACACCGACCTGGCAGTGATGGCGCACTGGTGGAAGGACCCAGAGGCAGCATTTGGGAGTGGCAGGAGGGGTCCTGAAGCATGGTATAGGTGGGCCATGCTTCAGGCAGAAGTCATGGATGTGATCCCCCCCTCCCCCATGGAACATTGAGGCAGCTCTGACCACCATGGTGAGGGAGAGGGTCATGCCAGGCATGCCCTTCACCAAGGGGTGTGTGGTGATGCACAATGTGGCCAACATAGTGAGGGCAGTCCACAAGGGCACCTTCACCAGCATCCATTGTGCCACACATACCCTTCACCTGGTGGTCAGGGACACTCTGGGCTTGGGGGAGAAGGGGATTGGGGCAGGCACCCTTAGCTCCCTGATTGAGTGGGGGAGGAAGCTGGCTGGTTTCTTTAACCAAAGTGTGAAAGGCAGCGACCTCCTCTGAGCAAACAGGCAGAGCAAGGCTCCCCAGTGCACCATCTGGTGCAGGATGTGCCCACCAGCTGGAATTCCACGTTCCTGATGCCCGAGCGGCTTCTTGAGTCTTGCATCAGGTTCAACTCATGACGGACAGTGGGGCACCTCCAGGGTACAATGGGGCATAATGGGAGATCCTGGATCACATGGTCTTTGGCAGCTTCTAGATGATGTGGAATGATGGCTCCCTGTGAGTGGAATGATGGCCCCAGAACCCTGATGGTGGGTCTTGGTACTAGAGTGGCAGCTTCTAGATGAAGTGGAATGACAGCCCTCCCCCCCCTGGAAGGTTGACCCCAGAACCCTGATGGTGGGTCCTGGGGCTGGAATGGCTGGCACACCTGCTCACCAAGATGTTGCAGGCTGGCTGGCATTGATGGACCAGCAGCACAGGTCCAGCCAAGGCTCGGTGCCTGGCACCCCGGCTTGGCTGGGTGTTGCAGGCTGGAATCCTACTACACTGAAGTCAAGAAGCTCTATTGCAATTTGGGCTAGCCTTGCCCTGAGGTGAATCTCGTGGACACCCAGACCCCACCCAGTAACAGAGGCCCGTGCAGAGCTTGGTGCCCAGCACACCTGCTCAGCCGGTGTCAGTGAACGCTACCGCCAGCATCGAAGCCATGGTGCGGGTAGCGCCTGGCAGCTATCACCCCGGGTGCAGGATCCATCCCCCACACCGGCAAGAGCCGTGAGATTTCCCCAACAGCAATCAACGGCGCAGCCACAGCTGGGAGGAAAAGGGGCGGAACCCATAATGGAGCCACGATGCTCTGCACGCATCCGTGCGGCAAAGGGGGTGGGGCCAAGCAGTTAAGAGGGCACGGGACCGGCTCAGCTTTGCCGGAGATCAGTTCGCTGTGAGACCAGCCCCCTTGTTGCTTGGATATTATTGCTTGTGTTACTGAGGATTTAGCCTACTGTTGAACGTGAAGTGTGGGTTTGGAGCGACTGTGACTGCGTGCGTGAGTAAGTGAATGGTGAGTGTGTGTATTGTTCCGTGGTGGGGGTGTGGGTACGGGACTTAGGGCACTAATGCTTCCCCTCTTGTCGGGCCCTTCCTTCCCCCATGATCCGAAAGGTACACTAATTCCTTCCCTGTGTCCCGAGGTATTCTCCCCTTCTAGTCCTCACAATCCTCCACCGTTCTTCCTACCCTTTGGGCACGTGCAGGTAACTGGGTGGTTGAGGGCACGAAAGAGGGTGTGTTTGTGCGGGGGCTGCCTCAGGGCATTCTACCTCCCCCCCTATGATGATCTGGCTGTTCCTCCACCTGGAGTATTAAAGTCACACAAGATCCTGAGGGGTCGTTTTCCTTTACCGTGTGAGAGCAGCCCCTGGAGTGCTAGGGCAGGAGTGCGAGAACCCGGAGGTAAACCCTGCCATGTAGAGCCGGGTCCACATTTCTCCCTTCCTAGTTCCCCGTCCCTGACAGTATCTCTGACCTTTAATATGGACCTTGCTGAGAAGTTAGAGGAATTAACACGGTCCATGCAATCCCTTGCTATGAAAGTTCGGGATATTAAAGAAACCCAAAGGCAGGGGGCAGTAAGGGGACTCGAAGCCTCTTTCGTTAGCCCTATGGAGGATGAGGAACTTGAATCCTTAGAGGAATTAAAGAGTGGGGAAAAAGAACCCAAACACCCCCCCCCATTGTCAGGTTTAGTGGGGATAAGAAAAAATTTCAAGGGTTTGTAGCCCTTTGCAAGCTGGCCTTCAACTCCAGCCATGCACCTATCGGTTAGATGCAACCAAGGTGGCATTTATAATTGGGCATCTGGAGGGTCTCGCCCTTGAGTGGGAACCCCCCTCCTCATAAAGGATTGCCCCTTGCTTAAAGATTATAAAAAATTCCTAAGGGAATTTCAATTCCTGTTTGACTATCCCCATCAGGCTAAAGATGCAGAGAGTGCTATTCTAGTCCTCCGCCAAGGAAAAGACCCCCTTCTTGAGTATATTACCTATTTCCAGCATTTAGCAGTAGAAGTAGACTGGCCAGACAATGTTCTTAAGGTGCTTTTCCGTAAAGGTCTTAGTGATGAACTTAAGGATCAGCTTGCGCTTACAGCGCTGCCTGCTACTTGGGCAGAATTAGTTAACCTCACATGCCAGATAGATGAGCGATTAATGGAACGAAGGAGAGAGCGCAAGCAGGAGGGGAACTGCCCATGGCCCCCGTGTTTACCAATTGTCCCCCTAGGTTGTATGGACACCCCTAAGGAGGACTAGCCAGAGCCAATGCAGATTGGGGCTTCTAGGGGTCCGTTGACAACTCAGGAGAACGAGCAAAGGAGAACAGAATGCTTGTGTTTCTATTGCGGGACTTTAGGTCATTTTGCAAGACAATGACCCCAATTACCTCCCTCCCGAAAGGTGCCGGGAAACGGGAGGGGCCGGGATGGCCAGGGGACGTCCCGATAGCGGTCCAACATGTCCCTGGGGTAATAGGAGACAAAACGACTACCAGTAACGAGGGTAAACATTTCCGAGTCCCCGTTACCATAGAAGTGTCAAGGTCGCATTCCCTTGTTTGTCTCGCCCTTGTGGATTCAGGAGCATCAGGAAATTTTATTGATGGAGGATTTGTACAGAAATACGAGATCCCCACAGTGACCACAACCCAGCCAAAGACTGTTTATGCTATCGATGGGTCCCCTCTATGTTGAGGTCCGGTGGTTTCTTCCATTCCCCCCTTAAAGTGTACCAAGGGGAGGCACCAAGAAACATGGTGTTTTGATGTCATTCAGACCCCCGTTTTTCCCCTCATTCTGGGGATTCCGTGGCTTTGTGTCCATAACCCGGTCATTGATTGGTCCCAGACGATACTTTCCTTTCATTCATCATTGTGTGAGTCCCAACACATAGTGGCTTCACCCTTTACTAAGCCCCCTATCCTCGCCAATGTCACTGTGTCGCCGCCCCTGCCCTTCCCTTCGGAGTATCAGGATCTAGAAGAGGTATTTAAAACAGAAGAATCTCTAGAACTCCCCCCACATAGAGCATATGACTGCTCCATTGATTTATTACCCGGTACCATGCCTCCCTATGGCAGAATTTATGCCTTGTCCAAACCCGAACTGTGCACCTTGAAGGACTATATAACCGATAATCTTGACAAAGGTTTCATCCGACCCTCCTCGTCTCCAGCTGGGGCACCCTTGTTCTTTGTGCCTAAGAAGGATGGGGGATTACGTCCATGTATTGACTACAGAGGGTTGAATGCAATCACTGTTAAAAACTGTTATCCATTACACCTTATTATGGAACTATTAGATAGGCTTCAAGGGGCCTCGATATTCACCAAACTTGATCTCCGAGGAGCATATAACCTTCTTAGGGTTAAGGCCGGGGATGAGTGGAAAACCACCTTTCGGACTAGGTACGGCCTCTTTGAGTACTTAGTGATGCCATATGGCTTAGCCAACGCCGCAGCAGCCTTTCAGCATCTTATAAACGACATCTTTCGCGATATCTTAGATGTCTATGTAGTAGCATATTTAGACGACATCCTAATCTATTCCCAGGGATATAAAGAACATGTACAACATGTTCGGTCTGTTTTAAAACGTCTGCAAGAAAATCGACTGTATTGTAAAATGGAAAAATGTGTATTTCATCAAACCACTGTTCCTTTTTTAGGATTTATTGTTTCCCCACAAGGCATAAAAATGGATCCTGGTAAAGTCCATGCCATTAGAATATGGTCACCTCCAATGGCGGTAAAACCCCTCCAAAGATTTTTGGGAAGTGCCAATTATTATAGGCAATATATTCCTAACTATGCCTACCTAACAGCCCCCCTCACGCGTTTACTCAAAAAGGGACAACCTTACGTATGGGCGACAGAACAACAATGAGCATTTACCAAACTGAAACAAACCTTCATGCAAGCCCCTATTTTGCAACACCCTAACTTTTCTGCTCCCTTTATCATTGAGACTGATGCTTCAAACGTCACGATTGGGGCTGTGCTGTTACAACATAAGCCAGAGGAAGTCTTATGACTGCCATGTGCCTTTTTTTCTTGACAGTTGACACCAGCCGAAAAGAATTACACCATATTGGATAGGGAACTTTTAGCCATAAAAGCAGCCTTCGACTCATGGTGACATTATCTAGAGGGGGCATCACACCCCATTCAGGTGATAACTGACCATAAAAATCTAGTATTTCTGCAAACGGCCTGTATTGCAAATGCCCGACATGCCAGGTGGGCCCTCTTCTTCTCTCGGTTCTCGTTCCAGATCATATACTGAGCAGGCAAGAACAACACCTTAGCTGATGCCCTATCTCAAAGCTATGAGCCTATGGAGGAACCGGTGCATAAGTGGGATCTTCTATTAAGCAAAGAGGCCTTCGCAACTGCAAGTATGACTCTCCCCTACTTTAAACGACTAGCTGCGCAAAATCCAGGAATTAGAGAGATGATAGGAGAGGAGGACCATGCAAAATTGAAAACCCATGGACAAGCCGTCGTAGTGCCGCAAGCCGCCCACACTGCCATTCTTTGGGCCCATCATGATGCCCCACTGGCAGGACATCCCTGGCAATGGCAAACCTTACAGCTAATACAATGACATTTCTGGTGGCCTTCAATCATCCAGGATACGCGAGCTTATGTACAAGACTGCAAAACTTGCTGTCATACCAAGGTACCTAGACGGGCCCCCACAGGACTCCTTCAGAGTATGCCCTTACCCCAAGGACCCTGGCAAAGAATCAATCTAGATTTTATTGTCGAGTTACCCCCATCACAAGGGTATACAACAATCCTCGTTGTAGTGGACCAGTTTACAAAAATGGGCCATTTCATCCCATGCAAAGGGCTACCTACAGCCCTGCAAACGGCGCTGCTGTTATTGCAACATGTTTTTAAACTTCATGGTCTGCCTCAAACTATCATTTCCGACCGAGGTTCATAATTTACTGCCCGTTTTTGGTGTGCCTTATTTACATCCCTCGACGTTCACCTTGCCCCTACAACCGCCTACCATCACCAAGCCAACGGGCAGGTCGAATGGGTAAACCAGGCATTGGAACAATATTTACGCTGCTATACAGACTACCTACAAGATGATTGGGCGGCTTAGTTACCTCTTGCAGAGTTTGCCTTCAACAACGTCCCTAATGCCTCTATTGGGATGTCACCCTTTTTTGTCACTTTCGGCTTTCATCCTCGACTAATCTTTCCAGAACTACCCTCCACAATAGTCCCCGCGGCAGGTGCCCTACTTCATCAACTTCATACCAATCACGCCCAAGCTTGTACAATGCTTCTAAAGGCATGACAAAAGTACAAACACTTTGCTGATCGTCATCGCTCATCAGCTCCCCAGTTCGCAGTCGGCAACCTTGTGTGGGTTGATCGTCACCATTACCCAACCTCCCGTCCGTCAGCTAAACTTGATGATAAGTACATTGAACCATTTCCAATTTCTCAACAAGTAAACCCCATTACTTATAAAGTCATATTGCCTTCCCACCAGCATTGCCATCCCGTCTTCCATGTCTCCTTATTAAAACCCTACCATCCTCCTCTTTTTGCAGATCCAACTCCACCACCTCCTGTTCCTGCTATCCCTGATATTCCTGAATATGAAGTCCAACATATCCTTGATTCCAAGAAAATACGGGGACTCGTTCACTATCTGGTGGACTGGAAGGGTTATGATAAGTCAGAATGCTCATGGGAACCTGCTAGTCATATTCATGCTCTGCGCCTCCTTTGTTCCTTCCATGCTCATTTCCCCCTTAAGCCTGGATGGTACCCCCTGGGGAGGGGAGGGGCTTGGGGGGGTGCTGTCAGTGAACGCTACCACCGGCGTTGAAGCCATGGTATGGGTAGCGCCAGCCAGCTATCACCCCGGATGCAGGATCCATCCCCCACACCGGCAAGAGCCGTGAGATTGCCCCAACAGCAATCAACGGCACAGCCACAGCCGGGAGGAAAAGGGGCGGAGCCCATAATGGAGCCACGATGCTCTGCACGCATCCGCGTGGGAAAGGGGGTGGAACCAAGCAGTTAAAAGGCCACAGGACCGACTCAGCGTTGCCGGAGATCAGTTCGCTGTGAGACTGGGCCCCTTGCTGCTTGGATATAATTGATTGTGTTACTGAGGATTTAGCCTACTGTTGAACATGAAGTGTGGGTTTGGAGCGACTGTGACTGCATGTGTGAGTGAGTGAATGGTGAGCGCGTGTATTGTTCTGTGGTGGGGGTGTGGGTACGGGACTTAGGGCACTAACACTTCCCCTCTTGTCGGACCCTTCCTTCCCCCCTGATCTGAAAGGTACGCTAATTCCTTCCCTGTGTCCCGAGGTATTCTCCCCTTCTAGCCCTCACAATCCTCCACCGTTCTCCCTACGCTTTGGGCACGTGCAGGTAACTGGGTGGTTGAGGGCACGAAAGAGGGTGTGTTTGTGCGGGGGATGCCTCAGGGCGTTCTACCTCCCCCCCTATGATGATCTGGCCATTGCTCCACTTGGAGTATTAAAGCCACAGAAGATCCTGAGGGGTCGTTTTCCTTTACCGTGTGAGAGCAGCCCCTGGAGTGCTAGGGCAGGAGTGCGAGAACCCGGAGGTAAACCCTGCCATATAGAGCTAGGTCCATATTTCTCCCTTCCTAGTTCCCCATCCCTGACAGCCAGGCATTGAAAGCTGCCTGGCCTTGTTGTGGGACACGTACAAACAATGAAGTAAAACAACAGCCCTTCCTGCCTGGAACGTAGGCCCCAGAACCCTGATGGTGGGTCCTGGAGCTGGAGTGGCTGGCACCCCTGCTCATCCAGGTGTTGCAGGCTGGCTGGCATTGGTTGATCAGAGCCTCAGTGCCTGGCACCCCTGCTTGAACAGATGTTGCAGACTTTCATCCTACTCTCAGGATCTCAACAAACTATTCAGCCAATTGTTCAAGACTTGCTATGTGGTGAATCACATGGACACCCAGTAGGAGACATTGGATTCCTGGGGCACAGTACCCATGGCACAGCAGAGGCAGCAGAAGCATACATTGGATTGCCAGGGCACAGAACCCGTGGCACAGACAACAGTGGTGGCATTGGCAGCAGCAGCAGACATTGGGTTGCCAGGGCACAGAACCCTTGGCACAGACAGTAAGAGGCAGAATTGGCAGCAGCAGCAGTGGACATTGGCTTACCCATGCACAGAACCCGTGGCACAGACAGCAGAGGCAGTATTGGCAGCAGCAGCAGCAGCAGCAGCAAAAATTGGGTTGCCAGGCACAGAACCTGCGGCACAGACAGCAGAGTCAGCATTGGCAGCATGAACAGACATTGGATTACCTGGGCACAGAACCCATGGCACAGAGAGCAGAAGCGGCAGTGACAGCAACAGCAGACATTGGGTTGCCCGGACACAGAACCCATGGCACAGACAGCAGAGGCAGCATTGGCAGCAACAGTGGACATTGGGTTGCCTGGGCACAGAAACCATGGCACAGACAGCAGAGGCAGCATTGGCCACAGTAGAAGACATTGGATTGCCCAGGCACAGAACCCGTGGCACCAACAGCAGAGGAAGCATTGGCAGCAGCAGCTGACTTTGGCTTGCTCGGGCATGGCACAGACAGCAGAGGCAGTATTGGCAGCAGAAGCAGCGGACATTGGATTGCCCAGGCACAGAACCTGTGGCACAGACATCAGAGGTGGCATTGGCAGCAGCAACGGACACTGGATTTCCTGGGCACAGAACCCATGGCACCTACAGCAGAGATGGCATTGACAGCAGCAGCATACATTGGATTACCTGGGCACAGAACCCCTGGAA
>QEPC01005153.1:57734-80947 GCA_003113815.1 Sphenodon punctatus
GGGAGAGACAGGGGAGAAGACAAACAAACATTCAAGCGGATGCGAAGTCTCAGGTGTGTGTGCTTGGCTTGGTTACAATCAGGTTGGTTGCAGCAGTCTGCAGAGGAGGGCAGACAGTAAGTATATGGGAAACGACTAGCAGGCATTGGGAAAGGCGGTGAGGAAAAAGTGGGTCTTGAGGAGGGATTTGAAGGAGTGGAGGGAGGGGGCAAGGCAGATGTGGGTAGGGAGGGAGTTCCAGGCATGGGGGGCAGTGAGGGAAAAGGGTTGAAGGTGGTTAGGTGATCAGGAGAAACGAGAAACATTTTTTCATTTATTTAGATTGGATTAGATAGATTTAGGTATTATTTTTATTTTTTACCCTCCCTGTGTTCTTTCTCCCTCCCCTCGGAGCTGTTCGCAGGAGGGGCGGGATATAATTTGAATAAATAAATAAATAAAATAAAATCCTTCCCTCCTCCCACTATGTATTCCATCCCTGATTCTCTTCCCCTGTTTTTGGATTTATTTAGAGTAGGATTAGATTGATTTAGGTTTCATTTCAGTTTTTTACCCCTCCCTGTGTTGTTTGTTGTGAGCTGTCTGTGTCCCCCCCTCATTCCTGTGTGTGTAGATAGATAGATAGATAGATAGATAGATGTAGGAGTTAGCTTAGTTATAGAGAAAGATAGAGATAGTGTGTACTTATTCAGTTTTAATATTTTATAGTGTGTTTGTAGGACTACGCCTTTGTAGATATAATATTCAATTTAGTTCCATAGATGTTAGAATAGTAGTTAATAGCAGTTAGAGTTAGTGTAGTGTATATATATAAAATATTGAATATAAAATATTCAAATTTGGAATAAATAAAATATATATATAAAACCTTCCTCTGCATTCTTTGGGTTGGAGAAATGGAGCAGGGAAGCAGGAGAGGCTGGTCTGCTGCCCGTAAGGTGGGCAATGGGGCACATGGCAGAGGTGGTAGGGGCCCTGCCAGCGGAGTGGCAGCAGGCAGTAGCTCGAACCCATCACCACACCCCAAACTCCAAAGGCCTGATTTTGGGCAACAAGATTCTGAGGCTCCCAGCAGTGGCACTAGTCGGGGGGGTGGTTTGGCAGTGCCTCCTGCCAGCATCCTCCACTGTCATGCAGGGCACTGGAAGGCCTGCAGTCCAGGAGGCTGCGGCTGCAGGAGCAGGTGCTTCAGGGGCAGGGTCCAATGTTCACCATGGGCCACCATCGTCCCCCATTATTGAGGCAATCCCCAGCAGTCCAGGGCAGTTGGATCCAACCCCCGCTTCTAGAAGCAGGGCCTAATCCCCAGACAATGGCAGCAGGGAGAGGAGCAGCAGTGGCAGCAGCAGCTATAGGGGGCACAGGGAGAGTGGCAGCAGCATGGTGGACAGTCCATCAGCCTCAGGGACATCACTCAGATTGGGGACAGCGAGGCAGACACTAGTCCCATGGAGGAGATGTCTGGAACTGAGGTGATGGCTGTCCCTCCAAGAGCTGTGTCACCACCATGTTCTGCCCCTCCCAGCAGTTCTGTCACCAGAAGGCAGGAGAGGGCAAAAAATCCTTCATCTGCGTGCATTTTCAGTTGATGCAGGTGTATGATCCCAGGGAGGTGAAGTGCACTTTGTGCCAGAAGGTAGTGAAGCATGGGCAGGTACTCACCAACTATGGCACAACTGCCATGGCGAGGCACCTTAAGGGATGCGACAGCGCTGTGCTTCTAAGTGGGCAGGCAGGGGAAGTGGACATCAGTGGGTTCCCAAATGCAGTGACCAGTTATCCATCTCGATCATCCTGCCTCTAGCAGCAGGAGCAGTATTGCTACAAGGGGGGAGAAGCATCAGCAGCAGTATCAGTCCACCATGGAGGAGTTGGGGTGGGGGCAGCTGCCAAGTTCCTAGTCAGTTGCAGGACGTGCAGGGTGGCATGGCTTTCAATCAAAAGCCACGCGCACGTTGGGGGAAATGATCGCCCTGGATGGGCAGCCTTTCTAAGTGATCAGGGACATGGGGTTCAGGCACCTGATTGGCTTCCTCGCCCCCCACCCCCAGTTTAAGCTGCCATCACGTACCACCCTGAGTTGGCAGGTGGTGCCAGCCTTGTACAGGGATTTAAAGAAGTGGGTGAGGGAGCAGCTTTCAGGGGCTGGGGGTGCCACCGTCCACTTCACCACAGACATGTGGTCGAGCTCCTCTCTAGACTAAGAAGTACTCTCCCTTTCAGAGTGACAATTCCATCTCACCCTTTTTATAGATATAAAACAAGTTCACGCTGGGATGGACAGGGTTTTTGTAAACTGGTTACCAGTTTTTGTAAACTGGTAACCAGTAAAACCGGTAACCGTTTTTTTGCCCCAAGTCTCACCCCTGCCAAGTACCATCATCTGGGTGCTTCTGCTGCTCGTGCCTGACAGGCCAGTGGCCACCAGTGCCTGCCCACAAGCCTTCCCTCCCACCAGCCTACTATTCCACACCCACCCACAGATGCCCGCTGAAGCTTCTGAAAGAGCCCCTCTGACCACTAGCACCCATCGCCTGCTTCCCTCTGCCAAAGAGCCTCTCTCTCTCTCTCTGGTACCCCCCTCACAGGAAATATGATATTACTGGCTGGCTGCTCTACCTGGGGCGCTGTCTGCAAGTCTGCCCCCCCGAGGCAATCTTTCTACGAGCTGAACACACTTCTCCACTCGCGGGCTTCAAAGGGACCAACCGACAAATGTAACCAAGTATTATATATCACAACTCAGCTTCCCAAGGCTTCACCCCATGTGGCGATCTGTCTGTGAGAGCGGGCAGTGCACCTGCTGATGCCCACTTATGCCTCTGCCAGACTGCCACAGCCTCTCTCTCTCTCTGGCACACCCACACATACACAAGCCCTGCCCCTCATGGGAGGCTGTCTTCAAGCTGAGACCCTGCTGGCACATCTTGGGACTAACACGCTCCATGTGCTTCTGCTGTCAGGTAGGAATCTGACAAGCTGTATATACAATGAGACTCTGCCACCTGCCAGAAGCAGCACAGAGGTATAAAATATTGAACAGGTCAAACTTAGCTGGTAACAAATATAACTTTTATAAACACTTTTTAAACAAAATTACAACTTTTGAAAACAAATATTAATATACAAAGAAAGGAAAATAAATTAGGGGTCTGTGGGCACATGGGGAAAAGGAGACAGTGGTGCGCGGGACCAAGGGGAAGGCACCTCATCCACCTCAAAGTCATTTCACCGGGCAAAGTCCAGGGCCCCCTCCATGGACACCTTCCAGGTGATCAAAGACTGGCAGAACAGTTCAATGACATCCTTCTCAATGCAGAGGTACTCCAGGTATGCCTCCGCCTGCCGCTCCCTTACTTGGAGCTCCTCAAACCACTCCACCAGCCTGTCCTCCATGTTGTGGGCATGGGCCCTGAGCTCATCCATATATTTTTTTATGGGCCTCTCAAGTTCCGCCCAAAATGCCCTTGCTTCTTGGGTCTCCTCACAGGGGGCTGGAGACTCCTCAACGGAGCTGGAGGGGGAAGGACTGTGATGGTGGTGCTTCTGCCATGCCTTCCCCCCTTCCTTAGCGGGATGTTCCTCCCCAGAGTCCCTGATGTGCCGTCCAGCCTGAGAAGCATCACACACCACCTCAGTTAGGTGAACGTTCTCCACATGGGAAATCAGCCCCAACGTGGTCCCCTGCATGCCACGCTTTATTTTTTTGTTGCAGATCTAAAGGACATAAAAAGATAGGAACATAAGAAGTGCCATACTGTGCAGACCAATGGTCTATCAAGCCCTGCCTGTATTCTGTCTCCACAAGTGGGTGGCTGGCCAATCTCTCTCCCTGTGGGGACTTCCTAACAGGTCATAGGGCAATCCATTCCCTGTTGTTTCAGCCCCCATGTTTACCTTGCATTCTGCAAATCTGCCTTTTGGTGTATGTAAGTACCACCATACCATGAACCTCGTCGGCCTGGTTTTGGGTGGCTCCTGCGGCTGAGACCTCTGCTGTGATGGGGTTCTGGCATCATCATCACCCTCTCTGAAATTGGAAAACATTAAACAACACCTACATAATATCATGCATTCATGGTAATGCCTCTAGTCCTTCCAAGAGCAATACCCATTTTCCCACACCAAGTGGATGGATGGTGGTGCTGCTGCAGTGCTGCCTACTTGCCTCTTTCCCTTCCTCCCATGTACACCACTACCACCTGTGGTCCTGTAGTGTCTGCAAGTTGAGACACTGGCAGCTGCTGCTGCTGCTGCTGCTGCTGCTGCTGCTGCTGCAAGAGACCCTATCTCTCTCTCTCTCTGGCAGACCCATAAATAAGACACGTGCAAATCCTGCCCTTCTTGGGGTGCTAGGGTTGGCAAGTAGAGACCCTGGCTGGCACATGTCTGGGTGGGTGCTGCGGCTTGTGTCTGACTGCTGGAAGAGCCCACCCCTCTCTGAAAGACCCAGAAATAAGACACGTGCAAGTCCTGCCCATCCGCAATGCCCGGCCAAGTGGGGGTGCCGCCAGCCACCATGCCCTGGCCGGGCCTCTGCCACTGCTCCATCCATGCCAGCCAGCCTGAAAGCGTTTCTTGGATATTTCCTCACCTGCCTCAGTGATTATGCTGGTTATCTCCTCTAAGTCCAAATATATGTCTGTGTCCAAACTGTCCCTGTGCCATGCTGTAAGCGAATAACAACCCTCCACGTGGGAGCTGTCATTCCACTGCTTCAAGAATCAGCCACTCCAGCCCCAGAACCCAACATCACGGTTCTGAGGCCTATGTTCCAGGCATGGAGGGATATCCATCCACATCATCTAGAAGCTCCCGCTCTAGTCCCAGGATCCACCGTCATGGTTCTGGGGTCATCATTCCACTCAAGGGAAGTTGTCATTCCACCGCTTCAAGAATCAGCCACTCCAGCCCCAGGACCCACCATCAGGGTTCTGGGGTCTACATTCCAGGCAGGGAGGACTTTCCATCCATGTCATTTAGAAGCTGCCACTCTGGTCCCAGGACCCACAATCAGGGTTCTCGGGTAGGGCTGTAGTGGAAAGTCGCAGCGGTAGCTACTTCTGCTGGAAACAGCGATTCTGAAATTAGTGGTACAGTGTGGCAGAGGCTTTCATTCCACTAGTTTAATTCCACTAATTCCATGATTCCACTAATTTCATTCCGCTACTTCCGCAGGCTTTGCAAATAGCGGAAACATGACATTTTCGCTACTTCCGCCATTCCACCAGTGCCACAAAATAGCAGAACAGAGGTTTTCCGACAGTTTCCAACCATTCTGCAATTTTTCCAATAGTTTACGAATTTGCAAAATGCCGGCGGAATTAGCGGAATGTCGGCAGAAAAGCTGCGGTGTGGCACGGGCAATTCCGAAATGGCAGAATGGAATCACGGACTGGTAAAAGCTGCTGCTGCATCAGCCCTATTCTGGGACCATCATTTCACTCATGGGGAGTTGTCATTCCACTGCTTCAAGAATCATCCACTTCAGCCCCAGGACCCACCATCAGGATTCTGAGGCCTACATTCCAAGGAGAGAGGCCTGTCCATTCCCATTATCTAGAAGCTACCACTCTGGTCCCAGGACCCACTGTCAGAGTTCTGTGGGTGTAATTCCGCTCATGGGGATCTGTCATTCCACTGCTTCAAGAATAAGCCACTCCAGCCCCAGAACCCACCATCAGGGTTCTTGGGCCTACATTACAGGCACAGAGGGTTGTCCATTCACATCATCTGAAGCTGCCACTCTAGTCCAAGGACCTACCATCAGGGTTCTGGGGCCATCATTCTTCTCATGGGGAGCTGTTATTCCACTGCGTCAAAAGGCATCCACTCCAGCCCCTGGACCCACTGTCAAGGTACTGGGTCCTATGTTACAGGCAGGGAGGGCTGTCATTTCACGTTATCCAGAAGCTGCCACTCCTGTCCTAGGACAGGAGGGTTCTGGGACCATCATTCTGCTTCCAGGGAACTGTCATCCTACTGTATCATGAAGCAGCCACTCCAGCCCCAGGACCCACCATCAGAGTTCTGGGACCTATGTTACAGGCATAGGGGGATGCCCATTCATGTCATCTAGAAGCTGCCACTCTAGTCCCAGGACCATCAAGGTTCTGGGGATGTCATTCTGCTCACAGAGAGCTGTCGTTCCACTGCATCACAGCCAACCACTCCAGCCCCAGGTCCCAACCTCAGGGTTCTGGGGCCTACGTTCCAGGCAGGGAAGAGGCCCGGCCCGGGCTTGGTGGCTGGCATGGCAGCCATATGGGGCTGGGCATTGCAAACTGGCATCCTACTCAACAGATCTCAACCAACTCTTCTATATCCTTTCCCAGTGGTGATTCACGAGGCCAGCCAGCCACCGCCTGCCGTGATGACGACTAAAAATGGAGAACCCAGCCAGCATACAGAGAGCAGAACTGAAGGCTGGCTGCTGCTGCTGCTGGATATCTGACAGCCTGCCATGCCACCACAGGCACCCCCAGGAGCCAAGCGCTGAGCCTGCCTGCCTGGGCAACCCAAAGTGCCAAGCACCAAGCCGTCCCGGTCTCTGCTTCTGTTCCTGATGGGTCTCTGATGGTCTGTCATGCCACCACGGGCACCCCTGGGGGTCCCTGTAGCACCCCAAGCCTCGTGGCAGGTCTGAACTCCACCAAACGCTCGGCGGGACCAAACCCCACTGAACTGAATGATCGAACCCAAACTCGGTTTTCAAACTGAGCAACCAAACCCAAACTCGGTTTTTGAACTGAATGACCGAATGGCTGAACATCCAAACCCCATTCTGTTCGCACATCCCTATCCCACAATACCAACCAAAAGACATAATCATGGTCCCATAGAGGGATTGGGGGATGCACACAGGAGGAGGCTTGGCTAGCCACCAAAATGGAAAGGCACTTACGGAATAAAGCAAATGACCAACTAAGAGAAATAAAGCAAATGGCCAACCAAGAGAATCCAACAAAATAACGGGAAAGAACAAATGTATGTGGGCAGGGGGCAACATGGCCAGTCCAACAGGGAGACCATAACGGGGAGGGGGGGCTAATGTGAATGCCTGCCCCAGGCCTGACTCAAGCAACCACTCTGAACCTGGGACAGCTCATGCAGCTGCCTCCTGATATCCAGGAGGAGCAGCATGTCCTCCTGCTGCTCCCTCTCTCGTTCTAACAGTAGTGCTCAAATTGTGACAGAGAGGGACAGATACCCATCAGAAAATGCCTCCTCAGCACATACCAACCATATCCCACTGCGGTAGAAGGTTGGGTCCCATGACAGAATGCAGTGGTGTCACTCATATGCCTCATGACATATCCCAACTGCAGGGAGATCAGTGATTGGACAACTGGTTCCCAGACATCCACTCATGATACTCTACTCTATTATGTACCTTGTTTCCTATGTAAATAAACCTCTGTATTCAAGTGATCTGTGTATTGGCTCCTCATTGCATGTCTCCACATGCCATGGGTGGCTTCCCACATTCCCATTGCTTTCACTGAGGCATCAAGGCTTTATGTGGTGGCCATCCAATGATGGCTGGCCATATCCCCTTGGATAGATTAATTTCGTTTAGCTTTGATGAAGGGGTGCATCCAACAACTGCTGTCCATGGCTGGCCAATCCGGTATGCTCTCCTGATTGGGCTTTGGGCCCTGTTGTTGCATGTATAGCAATGATGCACTTGGAGATGTATGGGAACTATAGCAAAATATATATTTATTAATCTTGAATGATAACAGTTCTTGGGCTTTATTTTTTCCTTGCCCTGGCATTGACCTTCCTTTGAATTCCAAAACCACCACCACGTCCTGGCCTCTGGTCACCTCTGCTCACACCCGCCCGCCTGGATCTTGTGCTGGTGGCTGGTCCAGTCACATCCTCCTTTTCCTGCTGCCTATCCCATGGATCTGAATGTTGTTCCTGGGGTCAGATGAGGGACATGACATCAGTTGTGAATACATGTTATTACCCTGGTGAGCTCTACCAATTTTCTGGCTATCCCGTTCCCCTTCCCCTACCACCATTCCAGTGTACCACATGATGTGTATGTTCAGTATACACATCAAGGGGATGGGCTTACTGATGTGGCAGTTGGTGAGGGGGGTGTGTGCTTGTTCAGGCTGCAGAAGAGATGAGGGATTCTCGTGGGGAGGAGCAGGGAGAAGGCAGGACCTCCGTCTGGCCCTGTAGAATATTGGTTTGGGGTCACAGAGGGGAGTTGACCTGGGTGATCTAGGGCAGGGAGGGATGGCTTTTGTGGTAACCCAGACTGGCAAATGAGCTGCATGGGTACCATGGGGACCTATGGGAAGGCATGGTCTTGCTGTTCCCAGGCCATTCCCACTACCATGGTGCTAGTGGCCAAGACCTGATGGAGGAAGGATCTCTCAATATTCTTGGTGTCCTGGAGCATCCTCACTGTCTCCTCCATTATCTCGTGGCCAAGTTGTATCTTGCAGAAGTGGACAGCCGCATGGTACTGCTCCCGTGGGACCGGAGGACACAATGGTATTTTTCATTATTGACCTTCTGTGACACTCTGCTCTCATTTCACTGCTCATCTGCTGTGTGCCCAGTTGCCTTCAGCATGCCCCTCCCTATGCCCTCCCTCCTGTGACAGTTTCTGGCCCTTGGCTCTCTGTTCCTCTCGTTGTTTTGTGTGGTCTTTGTGTGGTGGGGGGCATAGGCTGCCCTGCTGGGGCACGGCATCTGTATAAAAAGGGATGTGATAATCAGCATGACCTGTTGTTCTACCTTTCCAGGCGCGGGTGTGTGTGTTTGTGTGTTTGACCGTTGCTCTATGGGCACACCAGACCCATATCCTGTGCCTGGCATGGGATGGGTGATTTATGTGCCTGATACTGTGGTTGTTTGTCCTTTAGTTGTGTGTCCCTTGGGGGGGCTTCTGCATGTTTGTGCATCCACATGATTTCCTAACATTGTAATTATATGTTTTGGTGGCCGGTACCTTGTTATCTCCAGTGAGCACCCCAGTATAAGAGTGCCTGTTATCCCTTATTCTGCATACCATGCTTTATCTATATCCATCATGGTGACTTTAATCCTCTCCCAATCCACTGTGGCCTTGTGTACCCATTTTATTATGGAATAAATTTCGGTCGGTGACCCCTGCCAATGAGGGGGATGTCCTGGGGGTTGTTAGTGCCACAACTTTTGAGTTAGAACCTTACCCATCCTGGTTGGTTAAGACCACCAGGGAGACATACGGGTTGGTGCTGGCATGGGTGGTCAATGCTTCCCTTGAGGAGGGCAGGGTCCCAAGGTTTCTTAAGGAGACTGTGGTGTGACCCTTGCTCAAAAAAACATCACTTGACGCTGATGCCCTTGCCAGCTACCAATCTTTAACCTTCCCTTTTTAGGGAAGGTTATTGAGTGGGTGGTGACCCAGGAACTCCAGGACCATCTTGACCCGGTCGGTTTTCTGGATCCCTTGCAGTCTGGCTTTCGTCTGGGATATGGTATCGAGACTGTGCTTATGGCCTTAGTCGCCAACCTGTGCCATGCTCTAGATCTGGGACAGTCAACCCTTTTGGTCCTGTTAGAATTATCAAATGCTTTTGATACTGTTGACCATGAGATGTTGGTGATTCATCTGCGGGACTGTGCCGGGGTGGGTGGGATTGTTCTTGAATGGTTCTGCTCATTCCTGGTCGGAAGAACTCACTGTGTGGGTCTGGGTGACTGTACATCATCTTCCCAGGATCTCACATGTGGGGTCCTGCAGGGCTCCATTCTGTCCCCCCTCCTGTTCAATGTGTATATGCAGCCGTTGGATGAGGTTGCGAGAGGACTTGGAGTGTGTTTTCATCAATATGCTGATGACATGCAGCTTTACCTCTTATTTTCAGAAGACTCAGGCCCTGCAGTTTCATTGCTTATTTGATGTTTGGCAGGTGTGTGGGACTGGATAAGGGCGAGCTGCCTGAAGTTGAATCCTGACAAGACAGAGTTGATGCTGGTGAGGAGGACTGAGGTAGTGGCGATCCCCATAATTGATAGTGTGCACCCTGCCTTGGCTTCTCAGGTTCGCAGTTGGGGGGGCGGGTACTCCTCTGATTCACAGCTCTGCATGGAGGTCCAGGTGGCATCTGCGGCAAAGAGTGCATTTACAAAATTACATCTTGGACAACGGTTACAGCCATATATCTCAGACTGCAACCTTGCCTCCATCATCCATGCCTTCACCTCGAGGCTTGATTATTGTAGTGCATTCTACATGGGGCTACCCAAAGTGATGGCTCGGAGGCTGCACCTTGTGTCCTTACAGGGATGGGCCGCCAAGAGCACATAACACCGGTACTCCATTCTCTTCTCTAGCTGCTTATAGCCTTCCAGAGCTGATTCATGGTTTTGGTGTTTAACTATAAGCCCTACACGATCTGGGCCCCACCTACCTGCGGGACCCCCTCATTCTCCTGGTTCTGGAATGACTGCTGAGGTCGGTCAGGGGTGCCTTTTTGGAAGTCCCACATGTTCGGGGGGGCACATTGGAGAGGGTGTTCTTGGCCACCACGCCTCGGATGAGGAACTCTCTCCCGGAGGAGGTTCATTTGGCCCGGGACCTTCCCTCCTTAAGGCATCAATGTAAAACCTGGTTGTTCCGCGAGGCATTTGGTGAGGGAGACAGGTAGGAGGACTGGTTTTGGGTTTGGGGTGAGGGTATGATAACCTGTAGGGAAGAATTGCTGTTTCTATTTAATTTTATGTGTTTATATTATATATTTTGTATTGTTGATTTTGTACTGTATGCCGCCCCAAGCTGCCTTGGCAGGAGGGGTCGGGATATTAAATCTTTTAAATAAATAAATAAAATAAATCATAAATATTCCATTATATGGGTATTTGTTGGACTGGTCCCCCTCGCCTAACAGCCATTGGCCCCAGACATTATACACCTGCCTTCCTCCTCCAGCACTATGGATGTCAGGAGGGTCTCCAGCTCCTCCTCCTCCTCTCCCCCCTCCTCCCCCTTCACCAATTCCTGCACCACCTCCACCACATCCATTCCTGGTTGAGCTGTGAGAAGGGTTGGGCATTAATTAGTTCTATTGTCTTTCCTCCCTGGGTGCTGGTATGTACAATTTCCCCCACCCTGTGTCCTGTCCTTGGGGGAGGTGTCTTTCCTGGGGGAGGTGTCTTGGGGGAGGTGTTCTACCTTGATCCATTGGTTCCTTCACTTCTTGGGAGGCATCCCTGGCATGCTCCCTCTCCTTGTTTGCCCTCGTTCCTGGCCCTGCCTGTGGGTATGGGTGGTGCACTTAGAGGCTTATGCTGTTGTTGTCTGTGTCCAGGAACGCTCCTTCCAACTGTAAGATGGGAGTGTTGTGACCTCTACACTGGGATCTCCCTCTTCAGGATGAGGGGCTGTGCCTTATGCAGCTGGCAGCTGTAGGAGTGGGGTCTCCATCACTGACCCCCTCCCCCTGGTGAAGGCATTCCCATGTATGTGGGAGGCCTCTATCTCCCTGTCCATGCAGAGGAACTTATCCAGCTCCTCCATGAAATGATCTGTGTGCCTGTCTCGGCCGGACCGGGTGTTCTTATATTTAATGCTCAGCTTACCTCTAGGATCCTGCATGTAGAACTTGGAGTATTTCTGATAATGTTACCCTGGAGGTTCTGAACTTCAGTCTCCTACCTAAAAGCCTAAATTTAGTCTACAGAACCTCCCTTCTGCATATTCCTATGTCATTGGTACCACAATAACCGACTCCTCCCCAGCATTCTCTAGAATTCTGTCTAGGTGATATGTGAATTGCACCAGGTAGGCAATTTAATATGCAGTCTCTCTTCACAGCCACTAGCAACCCAGCTATCTACAGAAGTCTGCCAGCTTCATGCTTGGCTGGACTTATCTCCACCCACTCCCAGGGGGCTATCCCCAAGAACTTTGATCAACATACCCTTAATTGCTCCTAAATATAACTCTGTACCTCCCTCTGAAAGATGGAACCCATCCTGCCAATGCAAGTCAGGGCAAGTAGGGTGAATACCCTCATGGACAAGACATCCCCACCTAGGGATTCAATTACCTTTGCTACTTCCCTATTAATCTTTATTCTCACCTTGTCTACCGTCCCCAGGGTGTTACGCATAATGCCATACTCTGCATTTGAGCATAAAGGTCCATACTAGAATTGTGCCAGAAAAAAGCTGTTGGCCTGCCAACAGGCCACCCATTCTAGCAGTGTGCTAAACTTCTCAAAGGCCGCATAGGATACCGAACATCCCATTGGCATTGCCTCATCAGAACAGAATGCACCCTGGAACTGAAAACCCACCAACCAAAAATCTTGTGGGTGAACTGGCAGAAGCTTGAAGGCCAAGTTGATATTTATTTATTTATTTATTTATTTATTTATTTATTTATTTATTTATTTGTTTATTTGTTTTTTTGTTTTGGGTTTTGTTTTTGTTTTTTTGTTTCATTAACCCGCTGCCTCTTGCACACAAGCAACTTGGAGCAGCTCACAACAATAACGTAAACATATAAAATCTTATAAAACAATATAAAACAGTATAAACATAAGGAAGAACCACATAAACACATGCCTCACCTCCCTACCCAACTCCCTCACGAAAGGCCTGAAGGATCAGCCAGGTCTTACACTGTCTTCAAAAAGAGGAAAGGTCAGGGGCTAGGTGGGCCTCTGTTGGGAGAGAATTCCACAGCCTAGGGGCCACCACCGAGAATGCCCTCTCCATCGTTGCCACCCAGCAAGCCCAGGGGACCTCAAGTCAGGCATCCCTGGCCGACTGCAAGGGCTGCACCACAACCTGGGGTATGTGGAAGGTAGGCAGGGCCCAGGCCATTTAGGGCTTTATAGGTCAATACTAACACCTTAAATCAATAGATTCAAAACAATAGAACATTAACAATCCAATCAAAACAATAGGCAGTCAGTGCAGAGAATGGAGCACTGGTGTAATGTGGTCACAGTGACACATCCCCGTTAGGAGGTGGGCCACCACATTCTGCAATAGCTGCATCCTCCAGGCCATCACCAAGGGTAGCCCCAAATAGAGTGCATTGCAATAGTCCAGTCTAGACGTGATAAAAATATGGATGATGGTGGCCAGGTCAGAGTCTGAAACATATGGCCGCAGCCGTCACACCAGATGTAACTGGCAAAAGGTGCTCCTCTCCACAGCTGCCACCTGGGAATCCAGGCAGAGCTGCAAATCAAGAAGCACTCCAAGACTACAGACCTGAGTAGCTAGAGGAGGGCAGATTCTGTCAACAATCGGAGCCACCACACTTCCCGCCCTACCCACCAACATCATTTCCATCTTGTTGGGATTCAGTCTCAGACAGCTCGCCCTCATCCAATCCCCCATAGCCGCCAAACACAAAGACTGCCATGTCTGAGTCTCCAGAAAAAGAGTGGTAGAGTTGTGTAGCATTGGCATACTAATGACAATGTATGCCGAACTCCCTCATGACCTTGCCCAAAGGCTGCATGTACACATTGAACAGAAGGAGGGATAGAATAGAACCCTGCGGGACTCCACACATGAGGTTCTGGGAAGATGATGAACACTCCCCAAGAACGACCTGCTGAGTGCTCCTGGCCAGGAAAGAGTGGAACCATTTAAGAACAGTTCCACCCAGCCCAGCCCAGTCCCACAGCCGAGCCACCAACATCGCATGGTCAACTGTTTTAAATGCTGCTGACAGTTCTAATAGAATGAACAATTCCTGATCCGGTTTCCAGTGCAGGTCATCGACCAAGGCCACAAGTGCAGTTTCAGTACCAAACCCGGGATGAAACCTGGACTGCGAAGGGTCAAGAAAACTGACACAGTTCAGATGCCCCTGAAGCTGCCAAGTCACCACCCACTCAATAACCTTCCCTAAAAAGGGAAGGTTAGAGACTGACCGGTAGCTTGCCAGGGAGTCAATGTCAAGTGATGGTTTTTTGAGCAGAGGCCGCACCACTGCCTTTTTGAGGTGGCCCAGCACCCTGCCCTCCCTAAGGGAGGCATTGACAACCTCGGCAAGCAATGGTCCTCGTGTCTCACTACAGGCCTTAACCAGTCACGATGGACATGGATCTAATTCATAGCAGGTGACTCTGACAATCCCAAGGACATCAGCCACCTCAGCGGGCGACACTCACTGAAACTGATCCCATTCCACCTGACATGGTGGGGCTTCCATTACCTCGGGTTCTCCCATTGCTATAAGTGTTGTGTCAAAGTCATAGTGAATCCAGGCAATTTTGTCCATGAAAAAGTCAACAAACATGTCACAGCGAGCACTGGAAGATTTTAGTTCCAGGTGGAGAGAGGCCAGACTGACCAGACTCTGTACCACCTGGAAAAGCTCAACTGAATGCAACTTAGCGGATGCTAAACTAACTCTATGCTGCAATCAATCGGCTTCAGCACGAGTACGACGCCACCGTCACTCCAACCACCATCCCTCCCACTTCATTCACTGCAGGTCCTCTGTAAACCAAGGAAACCTGTGTTGTTGGCATTCAGGAAGCAGATGGCTAGGAGCCATCAGGTCGATGGCCCCAGTCAGCAAAGTGTACCAAAAAGTTACAAGGTCATTGAGGGAATGGTCCTCAAGATTGGGGAGTAAATCCACCAGAGTATTCCAGAATCTCTGTGGTACTGTAAGTCTGCAGGGTCAAACCAACCAAACTGTTTCAGCACCTCTCCGGGGCCATAAATGCACCAGGAGACTGGCCCTGAGGAGGTAAATATCACATTTTACCAGTAGTGCACCCGCCCCACAACTACGGTCCATTTTGACTGCCGAGTCAAACGATGTGTAGCGCACCAAACATAGCTCAGTGGGAATCACATCATTCACCAACTCTCCCATTGGGAAGGAAAGATGATGGACAAGACAAAACCTCCCTGGTGTGCTACTCCGCCATCAGGGATGCATGAAATAAATAGGTCCACTGAACATAGAGGCTCTAATGGCTGCACAACTGCAGCCAGCAAGGTGTTTCAAGAGTCTTTGCGCCACTGCCAGGCGTTAGCCTAGCAACCCCAGCCACCACTTGCAGTTGGTGCCTCCAAGCTGCAGCCTGCATGGGTGTCTGATCCCTGTCTCTTCCTCTTCTAATGGGAGAGCGGCAAACTCCTCTGCCCCCCAATGTTGCTGCTCTTGGGGGCAAAGGGATTGTCATTAAAATGATGCACCATTGCAATCTGCACTTTATGTTGACTGGCAGAGAAGGGGAAGCTTTCCTTCCTAAGGAACTTTAGCTTTTGCATGGTAGATAGGAAACAAGCATCAGAGCAGTGCAGATTTACAAAGCTGTAGGGAAAGCTCCAAACAGGTAAGAATGTGACATATTTTATTTTGCAAAAATATCTGCATAATAGCAGAGGAACTAGAGAAAGAAATGATTTAAAAATTCTAACTGAACAGCTAAAAAGCATAATCATAAACGGTTTCGATTGTAAGCCCCCTGGAGTAGGGACCTGTCTATACCTATTGATTATACAGTGTCAGGTACCTTACTTGTGCTAAATAAATAAATAAATAAATACTACTATAGATGGGGGCAGGGGGCAGGAGGGCGGCAATCCACAGGCCACTTTCCCCAGCAAAGTACAAAAGGTCTGGAAGGAAAGTGGAGATTGGCTTCATAAATCTATAAAGGGCTTCAGAGGGCTACTTGGCTTTGAGGGCTTTACAAATCTATAAAGGGCTTCAGTGGGCTACTCAGTACGCATGCACTGAGAATATGAAAATGCAGTGTATAAATTAAATTCCAAAGATTTGTTCCTGATGGCTCTAACCTGACATTTTTCCAAACACAGTTTATATATTTTATCTAATGTGTCTGCCCTAAGGGCGTGACAAATACTAACAGGAAAGTATAATTAATATAGAGCTATAAGCCAGCTGTGAAGTGTATTTTCTTTATTTCCACATGATAATTGGAGAGAAAGAAAAGCAAAAGGTGCAACTGACACTCCTTGTTTAATGCTGCTTACTGAGTGACTGGCATAATGATAAGTGATGGTAATTTACCTTAAAAACCTTAATGAGTAGATCATTAGTATCGAGAAATGGGAAGAAAACTTTAATCCCACAGAGGCAGCACTCCATGGTTGGCTGTGCAATAACCAGACAGAACTCGCAATGAGATTCCCAAGCTTCTGTTCCCTAGATAAAATTTTCTCTCACTCCACTTTTGCAAAGGTAATGAGGAGGTAATGAGGCTTGACTTGAATTTTTTCAGCACTTGATTCCCTTCATTCCCCAGCAGGTTCCCATAGGATAGAGTAAGATGTTGGATTTATATAAAAGCTGTGCTGATAGATAGGTGGAGGAGGTGAGCCATGCTATTTGGTTTCAGATTCTGCCTGTATGAGAAGGGTTTCAGATAAATTCAAGGTTCTTTCAGTGCTGTCAATTCGCTCAGATAGTTTCCACAGAATAAGACAATTTGACGACGTGCAGACTTTGTCAGTCCTGTTGACTGTTTATTTTATCACTTTACTGATTTTAAATACTGATCTTTTCTTCTCTCCCTGCCCCTGCTACATTTTTCAATAGGGCAATGCATTAATCTGAGTAAATAGTAAAACTCAGAAAGGTAGACAGAAGTGTTGTATTAGATCATTAGCTTAATTTGAGCTGAAAGGTCTTTGCTGTAAGTTGGGGGTGGGAAGGGACCTGGGGACCTTTGCAAAGTATTTTGCTGGCAAGCTTGTTGAGATTTGATTGCCTTTGTTGTGATAATCTGAAATTAATTTGCACTTGAACCCATCTTTCTTCTGGGCTCAATTTAAACACAGTTATAATTATGCGCCCTGCATGAAATTGAGAACAGACACTGATATGACAAGTCTGAATTTTTTAATTCCCAAGGCACTAAGGGCTTTTCCCCCCACTTATCTCACAAGGTAATAAAACAAAATGTTCCAGTGCAGCACATGCTTAAGAGAGAGGTATTTGCCTGAGGGGAAACAGTAATAATCAGTGTATTGCTACACATTTACTCATGTACTTTCTCAGTAGGTCAATCTCTTTCTTTTAAAGTGATGTTAAACTTCTGCTAATATTGGTTGATTTGTACCTGGTACAATTTTTAAAAAAAGAAGAAGAAAAAGTAGTAATAAAAATGGTATGTTTTATTCTATTTAAGTGGCTCCTCATCTAAGAGACTTTGTCTCATACATCCATTTTGATGGATATTTTAAAAAACTATGAAAGACTACCTCCTAATATCCACAGTTGATCTTAGCAATGCGCCTTTCTTGTTCTCAGTATGCTATAATATTCTTATCAGCATTCTTTTAGTTTTAACTCAGATTAGTGTTTCTGTTGAGGAATCTCATTAACTACAGTAAGCCCATCTCTTTTTGTGATTTCTTTTGGAATTCTAATGTACAAAAAGGTTACCAAGGTCATTGCCCTGAGCACAAATTCTTCTTTAAAACATCATTTATCTTAGAGTAAAAACACTCTTCTCAGAAATGGATATTTTTAAAAATCTGGAACAAACTTTAATTTCCCTTAAGTGGAAAGTAATATACATATATTAATTAAGAACACTGGAAATTTAACACCTAGGGACAAAATATTGTTAGTTACTTTTCTTTCACATTATACTTTTAATCCTAACTACATACATTGTTGCAGGAACTGATACTTTATTATTTAATTAAGATATCCATAGCAAAAACAAATATTGGATATTAAATGCATTAGAAAAATTGATAAAACTTAGGTGATATAACACAGATTTGGATTAAACAGTGAGGAGTTTGACCTCATAGGGTTAAGGAACACAATTCCTGTTTTAATGAAATATTTTATATATATTTCAAAATTTAGTAGTTTTCATGTTGGCATTGGAGGGGAAAAAAAACACTGTTCCTTCCAGCAAACGCCTGGACTGATAAATCCTGGTATTCTAAAAAGAGTGGAGGGCGATGCACAGTGCAAGCCAATCAAGCCAATAGGATTTTTTTTTGCAATACAGGGACCATATTTCTCCTCAGGAGCAACCTTCAACTTTTCAGGCCCCAGACTGAAAATAAGATGTAGGGCAACCCTGGCCCCTTTAATGATTGGGGGTCTGGTGTTTGCTTACAAAAACAAAGAAATGAGGGTTATCTCTCTCTCTCTCGCTCGCTCTCTTCAGAGGGGTTAGGAGCCTGCAGGAAGCAGTCATCTGGGGACAGAGTTGTGGGCAAGAAGGCCTCACAGAAATAGTCCATTCTGTAACTTCAGGAGCCCTGGACTTGAGGCTAACAGGAGCAGACTCCCTGTGGCCCCCCCTCTGACTGTGGGGCCTGGGCCAGAGACCCTACTCACCGTGCTTAAGACTAGCTGTGTCTCCTCTCCCGACACACGTGGTTTTCAATTTACCTCTGTACCTTCTTCCCCTCTGCCATATCCATTTGAAATTGGCCTGTGAAATTAAAAAAAAAAAAAAAATCAAATGGGCAAAGAGAGAAGGAATGTAAGCAAATGAGACAGGGACCTGCATTGCTCTGCCCCCTTTGCCCCAAGTTACCTGCTTGAATGCAGAGCACCCACCAGATGTTCACCATGTGTTTACCCCAGTTTAGGCTGAAGCTGCCCCACATGGAGTGCAGCCATGTGAGGTGCTTTGGGCAGGCTACTATACCTTGGGCAGCCTTAACCCACTCTGGGCAATTGTAACACCCGATGCAGTGCATCATGTGACTGGCAGCTGCCAGATGTCTCCCCCATCATGTAGCAGGGTGAGTAGCTGGCTGCTACACAATGCATCCTCGGAAAAATGCTGAGGATGAATCACCTAGCAGCCTTACCCAAAATGGGATAAGGCTACCCAAGGCATGGTAGCCTGTTGCAAAGGCCCCTTCTGTCCCATCACATGGCTAGCTCTGCAGTGGAGCTTTGAGCGGTGGGTGCTTGCCTGCCACGGGGCCATGCTGGGATCCGGCTAGGGCTGAAGCAGAAACTCCTTTTCCGCTCCGCTATTTCCTTCCGCCATTTTGAAATTGCCAGTGACTTTCTGCAGCTTTTCCGCTGGCATTCGGCTAATTCCACTGGCATTCATTCAGAAACTGTCAGAACAACTGTTGAAACAAACATTGTTAAGATACTTCGCAGTGCCGATAGAAATTGCAGAAGATTGGAACTGTTGGAACAAACATTGTTCCGCTATTATCGCAGCTGGTGGAACTAGCAGAATGAAAGTAGCCGAATGGCTGAAGTAGCAGAATGAAAGTAGCAGAATGAACGTCTCTATAGCACCGTGCCACTCACTGCAGAAGAGCTTTTTGAGTCAGAAAAAGCTACCTCAGCTGCTTGCCGTTTCAGCCCTAAATCCGGACCTCTGCAGCTCATGTGACTGCACCCATGGTGTCATCCCCAGAAAGGCGGAGAATGCTGAGTGGGGTAATCCAGTCTGAACCAAAGTTATACACTGTTATGGGGCTGCCTCCTATCTGATGGGGGGGGGGGACACAGGGAAGGCTGCATTCACGACTATAGAGTTGCAGTCGCAGCCTAGGGTGGTTGTATGAGTGACCACAACTCTATGGTGGGGGAGCATGAGGGGGACCGGCATACAGGCAGACTACAGCCAAGGGAAATACTGGCCTTTCTGCTGGGATCCTTGTGGGGCCTGGATGAGGCTGCTGTAGGGGCAGGACACAGAGCCGCTCCAGGGTCCAGTGAGCTGCCAACCCCATATGTTAACATCAAAAAAGAGAGAGATCGTATAAGCCTTCGTTCCATAAAAAGTCAGGCTAATAATCCTCTCCTTTGTTTGGGTCTCTCTTGAAAGTGGACTTGATCCCAACCCCCTGTTTGTGTGACTTACGCATGCATGCACAACTTGTGCATCGGCCAAAGTCCTGTCTGCATGGGTGTGTGCACCATCTGCAGGTGGCTTGTACATGAGATGCGTGTGCGCTGTTTGCGTGGCATGCAAGGTTTGAGATTGAGCCAATTTTATTGGAGAGTTTAACAAAGAATTATTCTAATAACTCTTGTACCTTGAAATGGATGGCTCTAAACTTCCCCATTCATTAGAAATATACTTTTTTAACAAATGGGGGATTCTAGCAAATACAAGGATATTATATATGGAAATTAAGGGAGATCCCAAAACAGATTTTATTAGAATGTTGCACTGGGAAGTTAAACTAGTCAGTTCAGAGACCTATGCCATTGATTTCACTGAAGCTGCAACCCAAGTTCAAGGAAACATTATGGGAGGAGCAACTGTGGATGTCATAATAACGGGGTTTTTTACATTACATATTTAGTTTCATTTGGGATTAGCAATGTAGTCACAAAAGTTTATACTGCTTAGAAAATTTTCAGTATAAAAAATGATTATTTTCTGTGTCTCCAAATGATTATATGCATGTTTGTCTAGAGAACTTTCGAATATTCTTCCTACTTCTTTCCTGTTTCTATTCCTGTCTCTATCTTCAGAAAGGCACAATGGAGTTGAACTTTTCAAGAAGAGGGAAAGGACTGGCTCATTCACTTGTCAATAGTTGTGTAATATCTGCCGTTCACATAAAGCAATGTTAATAACCTAAGGCACTGCAAATAATAATACTAACATGGAAAAGAACGTTGTTGTTGTTTTAAAAAAATCTACTTAGGAGGTTTAGTAAGTAAGCACCACCTGTAAACCACAAAAAAGATGTATGCGCATCAGCAATTTGACTAACAGAAATCTCAAAAGTAAAATGTATTGGATTATGCCTGTGACAGGGCATTATGGGTATAGTGTTGGCCACACATGGCGTAGTGTATTTCCCCCCTTAGTTTATATGTTTTGCTTTCCAGTGCCACATTTTCTTGTGACTTTATCTATACTCATTCAATCATGCTGTGCACATCACAGTCACATACTGACAAGCAGCCATGGCTGAAGCATTCAGAAAAACAGCCTTCCATAAACAAAGCAGGCAAGTCCTGTTTCTGTTAAGATAAAATCTACCAATCTCATTATTGATAGTCTGCTTTCCGGGGTTTTGTTTCCTGAAAGTTTGATATGGGGCAACAGAGGTGACAAAAGATTGGCACTGAGACCTGGAAATTAAATGGCCAACTATTAGATCAACGTCAAATAGGGGAAGGATGAAGTGTTTGGCAAAAGCATTAGATGCTCTCTTGACTTTATCTCCATCGTCTTTATCTTGAATCGGTTTTGAACCCTCCCAGGCAATTTACTATCCTCATCATTGATTTTTATCACCTATATGTAACCTCGTGAAGAATTGCTTTTTGAATATCACAAAGTTGATGTGTTTTTTAAAAAAATTGTGCTTCAACTTAATATAAATATAGCTCTATGAAAAAAAAAAGTTCATGATCAATTAGTCATTGATCAAAAGGAACCCATATGACTTTTATAGATAGATCAACCATTCTCTTATTGAGGAATCAAATGTGTTCTTGCTATGTTCTTTATTGAATACTAAGGAAGAAATTATAGATACTGCATTTAATATCAACATTTTCTCAAGCCTGAGAATATTGTATAGTAAAGAAAATTTCCTTTTTGTTTTAAAGCAATTGACATGTATTTTGTTTTGCTTGTATCTCAGCAGTGGTATAGGATCTGATGTGTACATTGTCTAGAGATGTGCCTACGTTTGTATACTCCAGAAATCCTAGTCTGTGGGTATATATGGGGGAAAGGAAGGGGAGGAAAGCTATTGTCAAGATGAGAATTAAGAGAAAGAGGGTTTCCCTTTTCCAACAGTGATTCCAGACATGAGACACTCAGGTTTTTCTCTTCTCATATCCCCCGTTTTCACTATATGCACACTTCTGAACCAGACTGAAGGGGCATTACCAGACATAATAACAGATCCATAGAATTCCATTGTGCATTGAAATCACAAACCTGCTAGCTGCCCCTGCAGACATTCATGCTGCTGTGTGTTCCAGTGGCTATCTGTAGCTGAATGTCCCCTCCCACCAGCTGTTAGCAGGTTGATATCATGTTTCTCTGGGCTCTTGGATTACCACAGAACAGAACTGGGGCCATGTGCTTAGTACTGAAATGAAGAGTGGACTCTGTATTTGCAGATATTATTGGCTGTTCAAATAGCTCTCCAGACATCTAAATAATATTGACACCTGAAACAGACATTCACATTGCCACTTTTTCAGTTTGAATATTAGCTTGTTTGTTTACTTCATTTTAATTTCTCCGAAGGCACAATACCACCAATAGTAATGAAATAACCAAACAACCAAATCACTGAATGAAAGTATCCAACAGATATATCCAAGAAAGAAGAAACCAAACAGTGGTTACTAATTGCTTTGGTGGATACACTTTGAAGTGGGAGAATATGATAAATAAGATATTCACGATGAATATTTGTTTCAGCACTCAGTGTACTTACCTATACATAATGGTGGCTATGTGATAGTGATAGTTGCGTAATAGCTACAACCAGTATTCTGGTAACCCAATTTGTAAGTGCATATTCGGATCTATGTTTTAAACAAACAGACATACTGCACAATGGGGCCAATCCCAAGCTCTGTGCTTACTGCTGCACACATGCTACTATGCACCTCCGTGCAGTATGCATGTGTGCTGTAGGCCCCATGCTGAAGGTGTGTGTATGTTGCGTGTGCTCCGCATGCCGGTCTGCAGGGCTTGGGATTGGTCCCACCCTGTGTATAACATTGAAAATAAATGGCTGGTGTTAAGTCTAGTAACACCCAGAATTGCTTCTCTTCTCAATTGCAGACTGTGCAGGAGATTATTTTGGCTTCAAATAAACTGACATAGGGTGATTTGAGATGTTACGGATGCCCGAATCACCACAGTGGATTCCCAGTGGTGGCAACCCGTCTAACCACCTCCCAGTAAAGAAAGGCCCCAAACAGATGTGACGGGAGCAGGACCATGGCAGGGAATCAGATCGGCAGACCACGGCCCGGGGAAGCGCAACAAACATTACGCTGATCCCGGGTCATGGTCAAAACACCCTGAAGGCACCGGGGAGGGGCGGGAGGCAGACATGGCCAGCTGAGGGCAAAGGAAGCCAAAGGCACCTACAGGGAATGCCCACACAAGAGAAATGGGAAGGGAGGGGGAAGAGGGAGAAGAGCCGCCGAGCCAGCGCACACAACAGGCACAGAGAAAAAGAGGACACAGTGGAACACACAGCACAAACACACGCCCAGGCGCGCACACACTCGCCCGGGAAAAGAAGGGAAGGGG
>QEPC01005153.1:85361-121902 GCA_003113815.1 Sphenodon punctatus
TGAACATCTGGAAGGGAACTTCCGTTCCCCCCCAACAGACGTTACGGGATCACGATCGCCATGTGGGGATTCACCGTGGTTCAGCGTGATCTCATAACATCTGAAAATAACCGTTCAGGGCGCTTTGGCCCCACCGTGGGATTGAGTGTGGTTCACTGTGGTTGATTGTGATCTCGTAACATCTGAAAATACCCAGAGTGGCCCCATGTTCCATAAAAACTTTAACTCGTGCTTTCTCTACAAAACATCTTGGTCTTTAAACTGGGAGAGAGGTCAGTACATAGCATTATTAAATATCAATTTCTTTCATGTAACTCTGAATAAGCTATCATATATTCCCTGCTATGAAAGACCCTTTGGTAAAAATGCTACAAAGTCACCATCTGACCACTATCTAATTCATAATGTAAATATATGAAATGATCTGAAACCAAGATCCCCAAATCCAATAATTGGTTGGAATTTTTTTCCTTGTTGGCAAGCAAGGAAGGCACACTGGTACCTTTGGTTTGTGTACAATTCAAACCCAAACCATCTAGGGAGTTAGTTTTTAGTTCCAGGTTCAAGAGATCAAGGTACTGTAACAATATTGCTTAGTTTCTAGCCCAGACAAGCACAGACCTTGCCTCATCCTACTTATTGTCTGCCTAGCTGCCTCTTAGGGTTGGATCAAAGCATCTGCCATTCAGATTTCATGGAAAAGTCCAACAAAATATAGATGACTGTCAGTATTCCAATCACTATTCTTCCATATTGTTGTACAGCAGCATTCATTTTGTGAATGTGCAAACCATCAGAATCAATTTAAATCAGTCCCATCAGAATCGAAATTCCAGTTGGACTGATCAAACTGCCCAGTTCAACTGGAAATGGAAAGAGGGCAGAATTTCAGGTTCATTCCTACTGTCTGTCTCTAATCCACCATAGTCCTTCCTCTTACAATAAGTCCAATCATTTTCAGTTTCTGCTAGAGTGTTCACTTTACTGTTCAGCCACTTGAATCACCAGGTATATTTGGAGAGGGAATCCCAGTAATATTTAGATTGAGAGGGAGGCATATAACAACATGTTCTTCCCCACAAGACTTATGGTAGGGCAGGGCAGGGCTCATAGCTCCATACATTTTTTCAGGTCAAAAAGGACCACTGAGAAAATCTAGCTTGATCTCCTATGTAACAGAAGGAGTTTGGCTCTCCTCCTCAACTTATAATTCTATCAAGAGAAGAGAAGAGAAGAGAAGAGAAGAGAAGAGAAGAGAAGACCAGGAAATGAGTTGTGATTGTAAACTGAGAAAAAATATCTATTGCACAATTGCCATTGTAGGTGAGGACTCATATTTGATGTAATTTAAGAGAGCTCCAAATAATATCCAAATTCTAGATAGAACTAATTTATTTATTATTTTATTTATTATTTGTACTTTTATCCCAGCCTCTCTTGCTTGACAGTGACTTAAGGCGGCTTACAAATATAAATCCATAAAACACTAAAACACACAGATAAAAATTATACAAAAATATACAATATAAAACAACCAAGATTGTCCGAAACAAGTGTACAAATATCCCCCTATCTTAACCCATCTCTCCCATGCCAAATGCCTGATGGATGAGCCAGGTTTTACATTGCTGATGGAAGATGAGAAGATTTGGGCTGAGGTGAACCTCCAGCAAGAGAGGATTCCAGAGTGGTGGTACAGCCACTGAGAATGCCCTCCTGTCCTTATGGACCCATCTATATCACAGAACCTCCAGGATGGCACTCTCAAACAACCAAATGGACTTTCCAGGGACCTAGGGAGGGAGGCAATCCTCCAGGTAAGTGGGGCCCAAGCCGTGTAGGGCTTTATAGGTCAAAACCAGCACCTTGAATTGGGCCTGGAAGACAATAGGCAAACAGTGGGCCCAGATCACTGATGTTATGTGCTCCCTGTGGCCCATCCCAGTAAGCAGGCAGCAGTAGCTGCAGCTTCCAGACCATCATCAAGGGCAGCCCCATGTGGAGCACATTGCAGTAATATAGCATTGAGGTTACAAATACATGGATGAAAGTGGCGAGGTTGGAGTCCAAGACAAATGGGTGGAGCATTTTTACCAGATGTAGTTGGCAAAAGGAACTCCTGACTACAGATGACACCTGCAAATCCAGGTAAAGTTGCATATCCAGGAGCACCGCCAGGCTCTGCACAGATGGAACCAATGGAGGGTAAGCATTCTCAATACAAGGAGTGTGCCCCTCCCCCAGATGTCCAACCCCCCCCTCAACATAATCTCTGTCTTATCAAGACTGAGCTTCAATCAGCTTGACCTCATCCAATCCCCCACAGCAACCAGGCACCAGAATAGTAGCAAGACCACTGGGTCTGGGTCAAATGAAAATGATAAATACAGCTGGGTATCATCCACATATTGATGACAGCAGACTCGCAAGCTGTGCATGACTTCCCCCAGCAGCTTCATATACACATTGAATAGGAGAGGGGACTAGAAGGAACCCTGTGAGATCCCACATGGGAGACCTCCAGGGGATGATGTGCAGTCCCTTAGTATCACCTGCTGTGACCTATCCATCAGTTATGAATGGAACCAATGCAAGACAGTAATGTCCACCCTGGCCAGGTCCCACAGGCAAGTCTCCAACATCTCATGATTCATGGTATCAAAAGACACAGATAGATCTAACAAGACTAACAGGATCATACAACTCTGGTCTAACTCTAAGAGGAGACTGTCGAACAAAGCCACAAGTGCGGTCTCCATGCCATAAGTGGACACAACCCAGACTATGCAGGATCAAGGAAGCTGGTGCAGTTCAGATGTTCCTGGAGCTGACAGGCCACTACCCATTCTATAACCTTCCCTAAAAAGGGAAGGTTAGAGACAGGCCGGTAGTTCGCCGGGTCACCAACATCAAGCAATCGTTTCTTGAGGAGCGGCTGGACCACCACCTCCTTGAGACAGTCCAGCACCCTCCCCTCCCAAATGGAGACATTGATAACCCCAGCTTACACCAGCCCCAGAGTCTCAATGGAGGCTTTCATCAACCAGGATGGGCAAGGATTTAATTTTCAAGTTGTGGCCCTCAGATCCCAGCACATCGACCACCTCACTGCTAAAAGTCATCCTGCAATGACTGACCAGACAGGGCATTCCCAGTCTCTGTCTCCTTCACTGGCTCTAAAGTGGGAGAGCCAAAGTCATGCTCAATGTGAGCGATTTTATCCGCAAAGTACATTAAAAACATGTCACAGTGGACCTTGGACCAATCCATCTTAAGGCGGAGAGAGGCTGGACTGACCAGACCCCACAACACCCGGAACAGCTCCACCGGATGAGACTGAGAGGATGCTATAAGAGAAGTGAAGAACTGTTTCTTTGCTGTTTGAACAGCCATGGCATAGGTCTTCAACAATGCTCTATGTCACAACCTATCATTTTGGGTACGAGTACAGTGCCACCATTGCTCCGACCACCTCCCTTCATGCTTCAAGCACCCCAGATTCTCCGTGAACCACGAGAACCTGTAGTAACGACGTTCTGGATGTGGATGCCTGGGACACCCAATCAATGGCTTCCACCACCCAGGTGTTCGAAAAGGCCACAAGGTCATCAATAGAGCAACCGTCAATGTCAACAGGGATATCCCCCAAAGCATTCTGGAACCCATCTGGTTTCATAAGTTTCTGGGGGCGGACCATCCTAATCAGTCCCATGCCTCCACGGTCAGACAGGTGCACCAGAACGCAAGCCCAAAGGTGATAATGGTCCAACCATGACAAGGGTGTATAAACAACACCCCCACTCATCAGACCCCCCTGCCTCAAGGTCTACGTAGAACACTAAGTCCACAGTATGCTCTGCCTCATGTGTCGGGCAAACCACTACCTGGGACAGACTCATGGTTGCCATGGTGGCCATGAATTCCTGCTCTGCCGCAAACAGTCTGGTCTCAGCATGGATACTGAAGTCTCCCAAGACAATAAACTTAAGAGACTGCAAGAGCAGATCTGAGACCAGAGCAGTTAGAGCAGACAGAGATGATGCAGTGCAATGAGACACACAGTACACAAGCAACACTCCTAATCTGTCCCTGGCCGGGCTCCCTGGTCTTTTATAAGCCAAATAAAATGTGAGGTAGAGACCCTCTTTCCTAGACTCGGTCTGCACTGAAAACCTCCAAACAGACAAGCTTTCCCTAAAAATTGTGGCTACACCTCCTCCATTGACCCTCCAGTATGGGCTGGTGTTGGATGGAGTACCTGAATGGAGAAAGGCAAACCAGAATTGGCCCAATTGATCTTGGACACTTTTTAAACTGATCTTGGCCTAAGGTCTAATTGATCTTGGCCTCTTTTTTGCTTTCTGTATAGATTGCACTGGGAGGAAGGGTTGCACAATTAATTTAAGCTATTTAAAATTTAAGCTATTAGTACTATTAGCTTAAATGATGCATTAAAGCTACAGGAATCAGAATTTTTCATAGAATTTTAAGGATAGAAGTGACATCAAGGGTCATGTAAAACAACCCTGCATCGAGTCCAACCATAGTGTTTAAGTATTTGATAGCACCAGGCTTGAAGAAACTCAAGTTTGACACATGCAGACTATATAACCAGGCGTAATCCAAACTTATGTTTGTATTCTACACTTTGAGTATCAGGTCTTTATATACAACCACATTGGAACCTACGGGGTTCTGGCCAGCTGCAAGTCCTTGTAGGATCAGCCCAAATGTTCATAAGGTGCCAAGCTGGCATTTCTTCCCCATGGGTTAACCAAATTGGAGAAGGGTGGGGTCTTCCCCCATCTGTTTCACAGACACTCATGCATTCCTGGGGCCTTTATATAACTGACTGAACTGATCTCAGCTTTGAGACTTCTCCAGCTTAGTTTTTGCCCGGGTTAAAAATTTCTCTCCTCCATGGAGTGTGTACCGCAGTCTCTCTCTTGCATGGTACAAAGGCTCCTAAGTAAAAGCCTATCCTTCTCTGTAGCCAGAGGTAATCAGGATTCTAACAGTGTCCTATGTTCCTGGTGGTAAGTCTGCTCTGACTCCAACCCAAATGACCCAGTCTCTCAGAGGAATCAGCTCAGTATTGTTCTTTATTACAGCCAACTTAAGCACCCATTCTTCCACTGTATATGTAGTCTTACATACAAAATCCATAGTCAGGCAACAACACACTGTCTCTCTCCAGCATCCAGCCCTCACTCCTACGCTGCTTAGTCCTTGAACAAAGTTACCCTTCAGCTCTCACTTCTTCCAAGACCTTTGTCTGAGGCTGCGTTCCCACCTGCAGTGGTGGCAGAGGGAGAGGCGAGGGAAGACGCGGCAGCACAGAGGAGCCAGCTGACAGGAAAAGAGCTGGTGCGAATGGAGATCTGCCGCAACTTCTCTCATGCATGTCAGGGCAGGATTTTGAGCCCTGACGTGTGAGAGAAGTCGCGGCAGATCCCCGTTCACACCGGCTTTTCCCAACCTGCTCTGGGGTCGGTGCCTGCCAGGTCATGGTGCCATGGCAGTCATTGGCCACCATGACTGCCAGTTAGGTGTGGGGTGGGGTGCTGGATGTAGCACAGGGGTGGAGACAGACAGACACACATCTATGCATCTCCCTGACCTCCCCGGTGGCCTGGCAACCTTATCACATTAGTTTGGGACCCTGGACCAGTCCAACCTATGGTGGCAGTCTGACTTCAGACTGGGTTAGTCCATGATGACGGCTCAGTGCCGTCATGTATAAAAACACCCATAGAGTAGGGCTGAAATGATAGTAAACAAGAAGAATACAACAACTCCCGTAAAACAGTCAGCAACTCCATGGAGAAATAAATCCCACCCAAAAAATTCAGCAAGTAAAGGCCTCAGAAGCAGTCACAAATTTATAAAACCAGACCAATCATACCCCTCCTCCCCAGGTACACCCTCTTCCTTGGCATGGCATTGCAGCAATGGTAACTTGAACCAACCAAGCAAACTTGGGAAGTGAAGCCAGGCCAGGCACCCCTCTCCCCCCTCAACCAGGTGATTACTTACAGATCGAGTAGCACTGTAGCATGCAGCACAGTCAAATTCACAAAAAGACAATGAACAAAATGGCTGAAGTACAGACACTTTTATTTTGCAGTAGTATAAATCTTTATTGATACAACCATTTGGTTGATACAATGTGATTGAAAACACACACAAAACAAAAACATAACAAAATCGACAAAGTACTTTAAAATAAACATATCTTTAAAAAGGTGTACTTTGACACAGAAATACACATCCAATGCTCAGGACCTGGTTCAGAATATAATCTTAAATGACAAAGAAAAACCTAAAGATTCTTACAATTTCCCATACCAGACTGTGCCAAGTCCCTTCTCCTGGCAAGCAGGAAAAGGAAGTTGGCCGCCCTATACATTGTCCCCACATTTACGTTTGCCAGGATGTGATTTAACTTCTGTTCATAATTCCGCCAAACAGGCTCTGAACCAAGCAGCCACCTAAATTGAAGTCGGACCTCTGAAGACAATGGACATTCAAATAAATGATTTAAACCTTCTATCTGTACTCCACAATCGCAAATCTTTTGGTGATAGGGAACACCACTCTATCTGCCCTCCAAAACATTTGAGGCCATTTGCTGGAAACGGACCAATGATAATGCCTTCCTCAGAGCAAAGTTTGATAACTGGACCAAATAAGTTTCTAATTTATGAGTCGTTTTTATCCTACCATACTGAGGTGTAACCCCTGAGTCCACGACTAATGCCATATCCTGTTGTTTAGATATGTCTAATCGACGGGATTGAAGCAATTTTTTCAGGGATCTTCTCGGGAGTCCCTCTAGGGACTTAAGGGAAAAGCCACGTTCACACAGGAGCCTTTCAAATCAAGTTCTCCATATGTACTTATTCCTGAAGTTTCCTTCCTCCTCCCAGCATGCATATGGAAGGCTATCTTTGAGCATGTGCATTAATCTGGTCCAAAAATTACAGATGGCCACCTGAACTCGACAAGCTGCAGAGATGACTCCAGTCTCTGCCCTCAAAAAGGCTACTGGTGTATAGATCGGCACCCCTAAGATCTTCCTCAGAATCTTGTTTTGCACTACATCCAAAGTAGAGGCACCAAAACCCCATAACTCTGCCCCATAAAACATTTGAGTTTATGAACCATAAGCCTAATAGCTGGTTTAACTAGCTTACCCCCACCAGTTGCCCAAAATTTAATAATACCTCTAGCTGTTTGCTGGACTTTCAACTTTTCAGCTGCCAAATGCTGTGACCAGGAACCAGAGGCAGCAAAATTCAGCCCCAGATATCTAAAACATGTACCCTGATCAATTTTGTTCCTGTCCAGTTCCCATCTACATGTACGAGTTCTCTTAGCAAAAACGACAATCTTTGTTTTGTCGTAATTTATTTTCAGATTCTCAGAACTCCAATAGGTACTTAATACCATTAATGCCCTTCTCATCCCATTTTCAGCAGTCGATAACACAGCCATATCATCTGCATAAAGGAGAATGGGAAGAACCCTTTTGCCTATGCTGGGCACAAAAATCAACTTATCGCTAAAGACATCTACTATATTTTTGATGTAAAATTTGAAAAAGAAGAGTGCTAGCACNTCAAGGTGTGAAAAGATCTTTTTCTTGCATATACATGAAGTATATTACTATTCAACTAGCTAATTCAACTAGCTAATTTTCTTTTTTACCCGAGGGATGCTTGTTGTTTGCTAGTAGATGTAAAAGAAAGGCACTATAAAACCTGATAGTTTTAAGTTTAGGAGTGTGGTCAGTGAGCCTGTATGTTTATTTAGACCCTCCACCTGTACTCCCATGTCAAGCAAAGCTTCTCAACAAGAACTTTGCTTAATGGGCCCCTTAGCAAGACCATGAAAGCATACTGTATTCCTAGAAGACATCACATACTGTTCTGTAATATACATCTATTTTATATATTTGTAGAGTCAAAGGCTGCTTTAAATGAGATGCAACCATGTAGATCTACGAATCCCAAACACGTCTAAACATCCATCTGAAGGCAGCTGTGTGTGTGTGTGTGTGTCAGGGTTCATGCTATTGAGACCCATGCACCACCCACCCATGTCCACTCATGGATCATCAAAGAAAAATACAGACTGTTCCATGTGAGGGAAGGCTAAAATTTATGTGGGTAGGGCGCATATGTATTAATTGCCCATTTGAACCCCTCCCCACTCAGCAGACATGGGTGGGTGGTCTGCAGCCATCCCACTCAATGCACATGGACCCCTCTGCATCCGTGCTCATTTAAAAATGGCCATAGTGTTGTAAGGGACCTCAAAAGTCATTTTGCACCATATCCAAACTACCTGCACAGAAAAACTACCAACCATTTATCATTTAAGTAATTTCTCTATAATATAATAATAACTGATATAGTTCTACAGAAAGGCCACTGATTCAATAAAATGTAAAGTAAATTTCACATCTGATTAACCTTCGTTCTCAAATTTTATAATTTCAAATTCTTGCAGAAAACTGGAAGATAATTTACTATTTAGGAAAGAGTGGTGTGTGCATTTAAATGGCAAACCGTTCTAACTTTGAGTGGTTGACAATGGGTAAAAACAGAAATGACAGTGGAACAGCAGCAACCCTGGCAGGGTTGGGCCGCTGCTGCGTCCTTGACATGGCCAGGGTCAGATCAGGGAACTGACCACATGTGACCCCGGCTGGGGAGCCATCCCGCCCACCCCACTGCACCCGCGCCCTGACGCCTCCGCCCCACTCCTGTGAAGAGCAGCTATGGCAGACAGTCACGGACTGCTATGGCCCCCCAATCCAGGACAGACCCACTTTGCCCTGAACTGAACTTGGTTGGGGGAGGGGCAGTAGCCTGGGCTCTGACTTCAGCACTTTATGGAGTGATAACCCCGGCTAGCTGCCAACATGCCATGGGTCAGTCCAGGGAAACATCTGGGGGCCTGAACACAAAAGTTACAGTGACCCATGGGCCACAGCAGGACAGTGCTGGCCAGATCGGGTTACTGTCATGTTTCTTTTTACCCTATGTTAGTAAACCCAGACAATAGTCCTAAAGGGTCAGATTCTGCCATTCTTACCCAAATGGAACAGCACTTTACTCCACAAAAAGTCCCACTTTTCTCTGAGGGATTAATTGCACTATGAATATTGGAGCAGAATATGGTAGAAAATTTATAATTAGCCATATTTATAAACTAGATCTTGTATTAATTTTCTAAACTTTTTAAAAGTATGCATGTGATATTTCCAACAGGGTTTTAAAAGTAGCTCAACAAAGCAAATAATAAAGGTCTTGTCTTAAACGTCTGTCATGATACAGTTTAATAGTGTTATGAGGCTACATGGCGTGTAGTTGTCATGATGGTAGATTGCGCAGGTCCGTATAGATTTACTGTCATTCTTTAGGCTTTTCATACATGACAGAGGTTGTATAAAGCACAGCAGGAACACGAAGCTTGCAGGGGTTAAGTGTTACTCTCCTCCTGGCTTGCTACATAGTCCTCTCTGCACACATACTGGGATGAGGTGCGGGGTACATCCATCATTGGGCTGATGACATGATGGATTACTCTTGTCTTTGTCAGTACAGTCAAAATCACTCTGCTAGTTGTCCCAGTTCTTTACTCTTGCTGAATTAAGCTATTTCTACATTTAATTTAAAAAGTATCTCTCTTATAAGTGTTCCTAACATCAGAACTGGAAAATCTTATTATTAATTAATTTTTTATTATTATAGAATGTCCAAAGGGCCATAAACATAGTGACAGATGTGTGTTCTAAGATGAATTTCCATGGTGTAAAATGGAAGTGTGCTCATTACAGACTTTACAACATTTGTTTAATACTCACTCCGAAGGAAAATGCTTTATGAGCGGGGAAATGTTGATTAACAAATGTCCATTTTCCCAAACTGTTTAACCCCTTTTTAACTTTTCAAAGCATCTGCTACCAAAAATAAAAAAAATATTTAATGCAAAACTTTGTTGTTTGAATCTTCTCTTGTTTTTAGTTGTACAAGACCCTGGACAGGTGTCTTTAGGTGTGAAGCTAAGTGAGATGTTATCCCACTTTGGGCAGCGATATCCCACTTTGGGAAATGTTTATTTATTTTATTAGATTTCTAGGCCACCCTTCCTGCTACTGCAGCTTGGGGAGGCTTACAACACATTAAAACATAAAATATAAACAACATAAATAAAATAAAATATGAATAAATATACACATAGATAACTATATAAAATTGCAATGAAGTACATAATAGCAGAGTTAAGAACACAAGAACCCACACTCCCCCATTCCCAACCCTCCACCCATCCCCCATTTCCCTCGCCAAAACTCAGTGCAGCGGAACAGCCAGGGCTTACATTGTCTATGGAAAGAGGGAAAGTCGGGCTCAGTGGACCTCCAGCAGGAGGGAGTTCCACAGCCTCGGTGCAGCCACCAAAATGCCCTCCTCATCCTCTCTACATGAGATGCTTAGGGGACCCCAAGATGAGTGCCCTCGGATGACCACAGGTCCAGGACCCGGGGAGTGAGGGAGTCCTGCAGATAGGCAGGGCCCAAGGCATATAGGGCTTCATAGACCAAAAACAAAACCTTAAATTGGGCAGTGAGCATAGACTGGAGCACGGGTGTAATATGCTCATCATGATCCATCCCGGTAAGGAATTGGGCTGATGCATTCTGCACAAGCTGCAGTTTCCGAACCGTCACCAAGAGCGCATTGCAGTAGTCCAGTTTTGACGTGATGGAACCATGGATGATGGTGGCTAGACCAGAGTCCAAGACATACGGCCAAAGCCATCATAACTGAAGTAATTGGTGATGTGCTCCAGTCAAGGAGCACACCAGGACACCAAACCTGAGGGACCAAAGGAGGTCAGATACCATCAATGATGGGTTCCTCCACTCCCTCAGCCCCTCCCGCCAGGATCACCTCCATCTTGTAGGGATGGGCGAACATGGTTCGGAAGTTCGGAGTTCTGCCTGAACTCGGCCTATTCAGACGACCAAACCTGAACCCGAAACTGAACCTGAACCGACCGAACCAAACTCAATTCCGAACACTGAAATGACCAAACAGTTCTGTCAGTTTGGATCGCATTTGGGTGAATTCAGGTGGTTAAAACATGATGTCACTGGAAGGCCAAACGTAGAAGGGAGGGGGAGTCAGCTGAGGAGCAGACTTCCACGCACCAGGGGTGGAGAGGCTTGGAGTAGCAGCCAGCCTGTTCAATCACCATCCCTTTTCACCTCAGATCACTGGCTTCGCAGTCTGCGATTGGCCACGGGCTAGGCTGCACAGAGTCAATGGAGCTTGCGGTGAGGTGGGCGCAGCAAGAAAAAAACTGAATCCCTCCCCCCTTCCCAACACCTTCTGAGCTAGTCACTGTTCCTGAACAGCAGGCATTTCAGAAGACTCCCTCTCTCCCAACAGTTTTTGTTCCTTCCTATTCCTAATCCATTGCCATCCTCCTCCTATTTCACCCATCTACCTTCATATTCTCATTTGTTTAGCTTAGCTTAGATAGATTTAGTTGTTGTTGTTTTTTTATCCCTCCCTGTGTTCCCTGTGTTCATTCTCCCTCCTCCCCCCCCTCCATTGAATCCTTTCCCTCTCCCATATATTCCACCCCTGATTTCCTTCCCTTCCACTGTTTTTGATTCATTTACAGTAGGATTATTATTAGATTGATTTAGGTTTCATTTCAGTTTTGTACCCCTCCTTGTGTTGTTTGTGATTTCTCATATATATATATATATATATATAAAAAGAGAGAGAGAGAGAGAGAGAGAGATTAGAGATTAGAGATAATAGACAGTTGTAAGAGTTAGCTTAGAGATAGTGTTTAGTGATTTAGTTTTATTGTTTAGGCCTTTGTACTTATTAGATAATCCATTAAGTTCGTAACATTTAGAATAGTTAATAGCAGTTAGATTTAGTGTAGATAGATAGATATAATATTAGATACAAATTTAAATAAAAAAATAAAATAAAATAAAAAAAACCCGCTGGTCCATAGTCTCAAGAGGAGCCTGGATGAGATTCTCAGGGAGGGGGGGCGGGATTGTGGCCCTCAGGGAAGGAAGCTCTCCGATGAGGTGCTTGACCTGGCATGGAAGCTGAAGGTGGGGCTGAGTGCGTGCTTTGATGACCTCCTGTGCCGGGAGGAATATGTCCTGGCAACCATGCTGGAGCCCAAGATCAAGGGCAGCATGGCACACAAGACAGTGGTCGATGGCCTCCAAAAGGGTACGCTGGTGCAGAAGGTCCAGCAGGCAGAGTGGGCCATGCAGCAGGATGCCCCTGGGGATGGTGGGAGTGAGAGGAGTGACCCCTTCCAGCCATCTGGGTCTATCCCTGCCCCCAAACCTATTGGTAGCAGCTGCACCAGCAGCAGAATGAGAAGCAGCAGCAGGACCCTTCCTAGTGCCAGCAGCTCCTCCTGGGTGCAGGCCACTCTGGGGAGCATGGGGCCCAGCACAAAAAGGCAAGCAGCGTGGCTGAGGGCAGTGGGGCAGGTGGTGCCCAGCCAGAACTACCAGGGGGAGTATGATGGCGCCTCAGCAGCAGTGGAGACCTACCTGGAGGAGGAGCCATACATTGATTCCAGAAGCAATTCCTTGGCCTACTGGGCTGGAAAGGCCAACGTGTGGTCGGACCTGTCGAAAGTGGCCAAGGGTATCCTGTCCTGCCCACCAACCAGTCTCCCCAGTGAGAGGGTGTTCTCCATGGCAGGGGACATTTTCTCTCCTCACCGCCTGAGACTGGGGGCCAATTTGGTGGAGCAGTTGCTGTTCCTGAAGGTGAACCTTCCGCTGTTGGGATTCCCCGAGCAGCCCCTGGACAACAAGTGATGGTGCAATGGCACACGCCATCCCATGCCCGGGAAAAACTTGGGACGGGGCTCCTCCTCAATCTGGGCTAGGGCTACAGCTCCTCTGCTGCTGAGGTGCTGTCCCTCCCTCCCAATGCCTGGCACCCACCCTGCCTGTCTCTCTGCCTCTCTCTCTCTCTCTCTCTCTCTTTCTTGCATACTAGACAGTCTCGGCTGCCTTATATGACTGATCTCATGATGCAGGGTGGCATTGGGAAACATACTGTAAGCCTGCCAGTCAACCTATAGCTACACAATCTCGGCCCGCCTATGTGACACTGACTGGCGCTCGCTCTCTTGTGCTGTACAGTCTTTGCTAGCCAATCTGAGTGCCCTGCTGCCAATGTCCCAGCCTGCCTGCCCTACTGCCTCCCATGCCAAGGTGCCTGTCTGCCCACCCAGGTTGCCTTGCCTAACTCAAATCCTGCCCAAGCCTGCCTTCCCTACTGCCTCTCATACTTCGCTGCCTGCCCGCCCACCCAGGTTGCAAAGCTTGACCCCTGACTCAGTCTGCCTGCCTTCTGCTCATGCCATGCTGCCTGCCAGACTGTCTGCCTACCCAGGTGGTCTAGATCAAAGGCTGCCTCAGTATTCCTGCCTCTCATTATACAATGCCTGCCTGTCCACCCAGGTGGCCTAGATCAAAGCCTGCCTCAGTCTGCCTGCCTCTCATGACACAGTGCCTGTCTGTCTACCCTGGCAACCCTGGGTGAGGTGCACCACTGGTCTGGTAATCCCGTTGTTGCTGTCTGCTGGTCCATGGGTGCTCTGCCCTGGCCAATCCAAGTGTGCCCACACAATCCTGCTGCTGCTGTCTGCAGCTGTACAGGAGCTATTCCCTGTCAAATATAACCATCCTGGCTCCATGGGTGCTGTGTACAGGCAAATCCTGCTGCTGCTGTCTCTGCTGTTCCATGGGTTCTGTTCCCAGGCAACCCAATGTCTGCTGCTGCTACTGCCAATGCTGCCTCTTCTGTCCGTGCCATGGGTCCTGTGCCTGGGCAATCCAATGTCTTCACCAGCTGCCAATGCTGCCTCTGGGAAATCCAATGTCTGCTGCCAATGCTGCCTCTGATGTCTGTGCCATGGGTTCTGTGCCCCGGCACTCTAATGTCTTCTGCTGCTGCCAATGCTGCCCATGCTGTCTGTGCCATGGTTTCTGGGGCCCGTCATTCCACTCACAGAAAGACATCATTCAACTGCATCAAGAAACATCCACTCCAGCCCCAGGACCCACTGTCAGGGTTCTGGGGGCAAGTTACCAGCAGGGAGGGCTGTGGCCAATACCTAGAAGCTGCCACCTTAGTCCCAGGACCTACCTTCATGGGTCTGGGGCCATCATTCCTCACACAGAGAGCCAATTTCCCCAAACATCAAGAAACATCCACTCCAGCCCCAGGACCTGCCACCAGGGTTCTGGGGCCAAGTTACAGGCAGGGAGGGCTGTGGCCAATAAATTTAAACTGCCACTGTAGCCCCAGGACCCACCGTCATGGGTCCGGGGCCATCATTCCTCACACAGAGAGCCTTTTTCCGAATGCCCGAACCGAACACGACCGAACTGAATGACTGAATCCAAACTCAGCATCCAAACCGAACGGCCGAACCTGAACCGCTATCTGTTCACCCATTCCTACCATCTTATTCAGTTTCAGATTGCTCACCCTCATCCAATCCCCCACAGCTGCCAGACACCGGGTAAGCACCAAGACTGTCAGGCCTGGGTCAGCTGAAGAAGAGAGGTAAAGTTGGGTGTCATCATCATACTGATGACACCGCACACTAAAACCTCTGATGAACTCACCAAAAGGCTGCATATACACATTGAACAGGAGAGGGGACAAAATAGAACCTTACAGGATTCCACATGTGAGGGCCCAGGGAGGTGATGAACAGTCAGTCAGTACCACACATTGAGTTATCCTGGCCAAGAAGGACCAGAACCATTCAAGAACAGTCCCCATCCCACATCCCAGGTTCTGACATGGTTTGGGCAGGAGGCAAGGAGGATTCCGGTTTTCCCTCCCCCCTCCAGGCTGCATGGGTGGAAGGGGTGCCGGGGAGCACCTCCCTCCCCCGCCCAGCCTCGTATTTTTTTGTAACTCCCCCTCCCCAGGGATTGCCCTTCCTGGTGGTGCCAGGGCTCTGGCCCCGGGTGCGGTGACAGCGGTGGATCCTGCAGTGGGTCCAGAGGTGGTGGCGCTACAGAGCATTTCAGGCTGCTACTAGGCCTTCCAGGTCAAACCAGAAGACCTAGTAGCAGCCTGAAGTGCTCCAGAGTGCTGGCGCCATCAGATCCGCTGCTGATGCCGCCGCTAAGCCCAGAACTAGGGACCTGGCACCACCAGGTAGGTCAGGCTCCGGGTCTGGTAGCAGCAGTGGCAATGGCAGGTCCAGCGGCGGTGGCTCTCAAGAGTGCTTCAGCCTGCTACTAGACCTTACGGTTTAACCAGGAAGGCCTAGTAGCCGCCTGAAGTACTCCGGAGTGTCACTGCTGCCAGACCCACCTCTGGACTCACCACCACCAGACCAGGGGCTGGAACCCCGGCACCATCAAGTAGGGTGATCCCTGGGGTCAGGGGTTTAAAAAAAAAATTGAGGCTGGACAGGGTGGGAGGGGAGGTGCCCCCCCGGAGCACCTTCCACCCACATAGCCTGGACGGGGGAGGGGAGAGGGAAAATCAGCCCCCACCCGAACAGGCTGAACAGAATGGTCCCTGGGGTCAGGGGTTTAAAAAAAAAATTGAGGCTGGACAGGGTGAGAGGGGAGGTGCCGCCCCGGTGCACCTTCCACCCACATAGCCTGGACGGGGGAGGGGAGAGGGAAAATCAGCCCCCACCCGAACAGGCCAAACAGAATGGTTTGGCATTCAGCCAAACCCCAAACAGGCTGAACACTGAACCCCCCGGTGTTCACACATCCCTAGCGAGCCACAAACATCTTATGGTCAACAGTGTCAAATGCAGCCAAGAGATCTAACAGGATCAACAGCTTCGACTGACCCTGGTCAAACTCATGGGTAGAGGTCATCTATCAAGGCCATAAACGCAGTCTTGGTGACAAAACCTGACCGTAAGCTAGACTGCAGATGATCCAGAAAACTGACATGGTCCAGATGCCCCTGAAACTGCTGGGCTACCACCCGTTCAATAACCTTCCATTAAAAAGGGAAGGTTAGAGACTGGCCAATAACTGGCTAGGGAGTCAACTTCTAAAGATAGTTTCTTGAGCAGAGGCTGCATCACCACCTCCTTGAGGCAGACTTGGCACTCTGCCCTCCCTAAGGGAGGCATTGACTACCCCAGCCAACAACATCCCCAACATGTTCCCAACTGGCCTTGACCAGCCAGGATGGGCACAGGTCAAGTTCACAAGAAGTTGCTCTCAAGGACATCCTCACTGAAACGGATCCCATAAAACAGGACAAGGCTGGGCTTCCATTGCCCGTGATGTTAACATGTGGTGCAGTGGCTCATATGCTGAGTGAAGAGGACAAGTGAAAAAATCCAAGTGAAAGAAAGAGACCGAGTGAAAGAATCCTTCCACTAAACATTGAACTTTGTTTAACAACATGAGGGTCTTGCAAAGAGCAGTGCAAGATAGGCAGGAATGTAGTGCTCTTGTTTGTGCCCAGTGCAACATTTGATGGTGCAATAAGGAGGCAATTATAAGAAACCTTAGGTAAGACTTGCATACCCATACATAAAAGGAAATACAGAAAGGCTTTTGTGGCCATGGTGGACCTTGGCAATGCAGAAAAGACATCTTTTCCTACTCTTTCCCAACACCAGGATTTAGCATACCCATTTTCTAGAGCTGAGAAATGAACACACTCAGGCTTAGGGATGAAGTCTCACTGGAAGTTTTGTCTGAATGAAGAGTGCATCACTGGGACTCTAGCTACTGAATGTGTTGGCCGCTTGTTATGGTGAAAATATATGTATGCATTTCCATTGCATAGGGAACAGACAGCCATAGAACTTAATTGGCATAACAGAAAATATTTTGGATCACAGTGGAGCCTATATTAATTTACGGCAAGAATACTGTATATATTCTACATTGTAAGAAGTCATGTGAAACAAATTTTTTTTTCTAAATAGTTTCAAACATTTTTAAAAAGAATTTAAAATTAAAGTGGTTAAGTCTTTTCATGAAAAATAGCAAAAGAATACACATTTATAGTCAGCATAGTTAATGAGCTAAAGAAAATATTCTTAAATATTATTGGTAATATTTATTATACATAAACACATATGCATGCATGTATCTAGCTCTGTTCTGAAGTTTTAATCAGGTTTAAATGGAAAGCGTTTGAGGAAAATTGTGTGTTCTGAATTTTTAATCCCCAAACTCTCCAGCTTCCTCTTTATTGCATGTGGTGTGGCCTTGAATTGCAGAATGTTTGAAACATACATAATGAGCTCAATGTCAAACTGTTGGGCCTTTTGTCTTTAACAATAAGCACTTAGCTCAACTAAATGAATAGAAATTGCTTTAGTGAATTACAAAAGCCAAGGTCTCTTCAATGCACTAATACGGACATTAATTATTTTAGACATTGTCTTATTTTTGCACATAAACTCTGTAAAGACTCAACTTTTAAAAATACAAGATATTTGTAAAAAAAACAAAAAGAAAAAGTCCTGAGATCAGAGACTGAATAACAATAATCTGTTTGTCAAATAAGTAACTTCCATCTCTGAATCCTTTGTATTTTATATGGTATATTTAGAACATATTGGAAATGGATTTGATGACCAGATTCTGGAGGGAAAATAATGTAAACAATATTTATAATCTCCCTAACTTGCAAAGAGATTAGATTTCCAATTCATACCAGATCCCTACTTGTGTCATGCCTTCTAAAGGGCATTTGTAATAGGATATTTTGTCTAATGTTGGAAAATAAGTGAACTTATTTTGTTCCCTATAACCAGCAACAGTATTCAAAAACTTACAGTGACTAACAATTCATCCTTTAGAAATCCCTTCAACCCAGCTCCAGAGTGGCTGCCAGAGATCTGAATGCTTTCTCCTAAATCTCTGTAATCCAATAAGCTTTTCTGTTTAGCAGCTTGTTTTGAAACTTGTATAGCACCCCAGCCTGTGTCTCCGTATGTTCGTTTGCAGGCAGGTGAGTGCCAGAGGGCCTGATTATTATTCAAGCCAGGAGGCATTCACAGCCCCAACCAGAATGTAATTTGTAATTAACTGTCATTTACTTCTGTCTGCATTGACTTGTTGTTCAAAAGACACTGGCCACTAGCTTCTCTTTGTTGTGGGTATAATGTCCCTCAGATCTCAGTCTTTTCATAATGTTCAGAATAGCAAGTGCTTGCTCCCTTGAATCCAATGGAAGAAGGGGGAATCAATGCCCTTTCCCCCTAAATAAATCCAGCACTGAAATAATTTCACAGTGTTAGGTGCATAAAATAGAGGATTTATAAGCCAGAGAGCTGACTGGCCTCGGTTACACTACAAGATGCTGAGATTTGGAAGACAATGGGGCAGATTTAAATGGTTGTCTTTAATTTTAGCTGTTGCCTACTTGCTTTCTGAATTAGGAGATGTAATAATTTATGCTGAGAATGTACCCACAGAAAGAATTTGTAGCTGCCCCAGTAATGCTCTTTTGTTAGTTGAAATAAAATGAAGAAGATAGGGTTTTTTATAAAAAAAAAAAGGGGGGGGGGGAGAAAAATGGTTCTTAAAATGGTTTTGAACAAATAAGGCAATTTTCATATGTGCACAGGATCTTTCTGCAGAATCCTTTTATGTATATCTATGTGTAAGTGCATAATATTGTATTTAATAACACTATGAACACAAAGTTGTTTATTTTTAATAACTCAAAGCATATTCCTTCTTCATCGTGGGTCTTTATAACCCCAAAGGCAGCTAAAACAAATAATAAAACTTTTTTGGCAAGCCTGAACCACTCCTCCCCCATGTATTCCTCAAGAACTGTGAGGTCAACTGTCCTGTGTTGTTTCATGTTCCTCCCCTCTCCCCATTTTTTAAAAAATTGAGGTATGAATCGTTTCATCATCAGGGGTACTTTCTACCCCCAATGGAAGTCAATTGGAAAATGAAAGCACTATATGCCCTTTGCATTCGGGGTCATGTCCAACCCATGCACATATATTTTAAAAAATAGTTGTGTAATTTTCTTTAAAAAGGCTTAACCCAGCACCTGCCCTCCTAATTAGCCTTCTTGATTAGAGATAAGGACACAATGTAGCATTTTCTTTGACTTCACAAAGGTCATCTACGGTGTGTTTAGAAAACAAACCACCATATACATCTTTGGGGGGGTTACAATGACCGCATGTGAAAGGTCAATTTGCCAACTTTTTCTGTTCCTTATCCTTACACTGCAGTTAGCACCTTATCAGAGTGAACTCTTGAAACTTTTTTTAAATCACAGCCATTAGCAGCTTTGTGTTGGAAAAATACCTATTAATTCTGCATCGGTGCTATTGATGACATCTGCACCAGCTGCAGATTGTATTTATATGTTTATGTTTATGTTGTATTTATATGTGGTATTTTAAAGTTCTATTTTAAGTTTATGCAAAAAAAATTAGAGGGGGTCAACATTACCCCTGTACCGTATTTGTTAGGTGTGTTGCTTTACATGAGGGGTAGTGGTGACCCCCAATACCGTTGGGGTGTGTGTTTTGTATTTCTGTTTTTCAACTGCTACACTAATAAACTGTATTTTTTTAATGTTAATCTGGTGTAATTTTCAAATCAATCACAGTCATTATTTTTCAGCTATTTATTAATTAGGGTACTTTCTACCCCAGAAATGGTTATTAGTCAGTCAGTTTCTCAAGGATAGGTGGGTTCAACTGACCCAGGTCCCGCTGTCTCGTTACTTTCCCAATGCTTGGAGGCCATGGCGGATTGGATGCAGCAGAGCAGACTGAAGCTCAATCCCGATAAGATGGAGGTGATGGTGGTGGGAAGAGCGAGGGAGGTGCCGGCCCCTCTCATGGGGGAAGGGGGGAGGATTCACCCTCCTGTTGCTCATCAGGTTCAGAGTCTGGGGGTGGTTTTGGATTCGGGCCTCCATCTGGATCGGCAGGTGGAGGCAGTGGCTAAAGCCGCCTTTCGTCAGCTGTATCTGGCACGAAGGCTCCGTCCATACAGCTCCAGACCCGATCTGGCCACTCTCATTCACACCTTCATCACCTCGAGGCTAGACTACTGCAACGCGCTCTACGTGGGGCTTCCCTTGTTTTTGGTTTGGCGGCTGCAGCTAGTGCAGAATGCAGCAGACCGTCCCCTTATGGGGACAGGGCAGCGTGAGCACATAACACCATTGCTCTGCACTCTGCACTGGCTGCCTATAGCATACCGAGCCAGATTCAAGGTATTCAGATTCAATACTATAGATAGTATTGATCTATAAAGACCTGCACGGTCTGGGCCCCTCATATCTCGGAGACCACCTCACCCTCCACATCTCAGAGTGATCCCTTCGGTCCACCAGGGGCATGTTTCTGGAGGTCCCCCATATAAAATGGGGGCCACAATGGAGAAGACGTTCTTGGTGGCCAGGCTGCATTTATGGAACTCCCTCCCAGAGGAGGCTCACCTGGCCCCAGGCCTGTTGGCCTTTTGACGAGTTTGTAAGACCTGGCTGTTTGCCCAGGCCTTCGGAGGGGAGGGTGGGAGGGTGGGGTAGGGGGGAGGGGTTTGGGTTTTAGTGCTGTTTTGTAAATTGTTGTGGGGTTGGTGTTATTTTTTATTGTTGTTGATTTTAGTATTATTGCTTTTTTATGATATTGTAAGCTGCCCCGAGATGCCATAGGCATGAGGGGGCGGCCAAAAAATTTAACGAAATAAATAAATAAATTAAATCTGATTATAGATTCACTCAAGCATTTTCTAATACATACTGGTATTGTTTAAAGTTTGGTTTAATTTAAACCAATTTAAATCTGGTTTAATTTTTTACTCCTTTTACCTTCTCAGATGCCATTGTGAAGCCTGCCACCTTGCTTCAGACAGTATGGTTTAATAGTAGGGTATGCAGATCAAAATTTCAAAAATAAGGCACTATGAAACTAGGGCTCTGAAATAAGGGACAACTATTAGGATCTATGGAGCTGTAGGGTCTGATGTAAGGGACACCCATTATGTTCTATGGAGTTGTGGGACTCTGAAATAAGGGGTATCGTTTATGTTCTATGGAGCTGTAGGGTCTGAAATAAGGGACATTCACTATGTTTTATGGAGCTGTGGAGTATGAAATAAGAATGTATGTTACAGTCTATAGAGCTGTATAGTCTGAAATAAGGGACTCTCCTTATTTTCTATGTTAGGGTTCTGAAATAATGAAAAATGCCCTTAAAATAAGGGAAATTTGACAGCCCTGGTTCAACCCTGTTTGTTTAGTGGCTTGGCTCCCTTCTTTTCCCTTGGCAAGGACACCCCATGTATATATGTATAAAAGCCAGATCTATTTTAGACAGCTCCTTGTTGTCATGTAAAAATTGATCAATAATAGATGAAATCCTGACCCACTGACATCAGCAGTAATTTTGCCATTGACTATAAACTGGAGAGGGAATTGCCTAGAATCACCTATTTATTCTGGGCAATGTACACTGCTCACATGGCCTCAGTAACATTCTTTAAAAATACTTTAAAAAAAATACATGTCTACAGGAATAGCTTTCTCCTTGGGTGATTAGCATAAAGTTGGATTAAACAGTGCTTCAAGCCCCATAAGACTGATTTCTCACATTGGACTTTATTAATTATTTCCTTCTTTAGTTGAAACTATTAACCAGAGAAAACAAACATTATGTAGCTATCTTTTTAAGACTGTAAGTAATAAAAGCATAAGACTCCAAAGCAAGCTTTCTTTTTGTTGAGTGCTTTCTGTTCTTGCCAGTGGTATAAGGGATAGCAATTCCCATGTGTTATCAAAAGAGACAAGAAGCAGCAGGCTTTAGCACCTAGCTGAGCAGTGAGAAGGATTGCTACATGCCACTCTAAGTGCGATTAAGCTTCCTTTAGTGCACCGGTGACATCACTGATGGCTCAAAGCTGCAGCTACTCAAGAGTATTAGAATGCATTTCATGCTTGGCTTACTCAAAACTGCAGAGCTAAAATTTACACCTTATTTGATGTTCTTCTCCCTGCTGTTAATTGGTAAAGGGATCTCTGACCCTTTTGATCTCTGCTACAATCCTCTAAATGCCCAGGTCTGCTAAACTGTTCAGCAGGAGATGCTCAGCAGTTGCCCAGTAATGTGAAGTCTTTTTTTTTTTTTTTTTGGCTTTTCTTGCCTTTGGTTTACATCCAAGTTGCACAGAAATAAGAGATGACAGTTGTTACAGATATGCTGGTTTAATTACTTGTCAGCTTATAGCTGATATCTCGGCTAGCCAACGTTGAAGCTTAACTTTCTTCTAGTAGCTTAAAGCATGACCAACTGCTAGTGCTTTAGTATTTAGCCATAAAACTCTGGATACATTTAAGATAAAATAAAATAGAAACCACCTTTTTGATTTAGTAGCAAAAGTGATCCTCTTGATTTCATGTAGATTGTGTGTAATGTAACATTTTGTGGTCATATTGACATGTAAGTAAAAATCTGACTGATTTTAATTGAAACTAATAATTGCCATGGTGATGTTTAATACACTTTTTATTCTAATATTTTTGCAGCTAGAGAATGTTTATATTTATAGGAACAAATCAGATGTACAGTTTATGATAAGCATAGAACTATATGTTATTTAGTGCCATGATACATACACTGCTGTTTACATGTCATGTATTCATACCTCTTTATGCTGAGTTAATTGCGGACAGTATTGAGCTCTTTAAGGTATTTAAAATATTAATTATTTAATTCATATTTCCAAAGAACTTAATGAGTGGAGGAGCTGAATAGGTCCTAGTTGGCTCTAGGGAGGTTTTGAGGTGGAGGTTGGCTGAGTACTGTCTGCCCGGCCGTGTTTAGGACACCACAATCTCCCCTCCAAACCCTATCTCAGAGCGAGGATTTTTAGTGTGTATCCCAGGCTTTGTTGCCCACCAAGATACATAGTTTCAATTGAAGTGAAACAGATTATTGGTTACTATAGTTTCCCTATTGCTCAATTCAGGGCTATGGAAAGCCAAACACAATAGGTTTAAAAGTCCAGTTAGGACAAATAATTCCATATTGTGAGTGGTGATAGAGAAGATACCTGTGCCTGTGTCTTTGATGTTTTCTTTATTATGTATGATAGAAAGGGAATTAGTGGAGGGCTAATTGTTCAGTGCTTAAAGCTCTGTCTGTCCAGTTTACTGCTGAGTGACATACAGGGCTATGAAATCCATGGGTGTAGTTTAATTTGTTTTCAAGAGTTGATATATATTGTAGCTGTAAGCTAGAGACAATAATGAAGTTTTCACATATTTATTCCTCTAGAATTGTGTGGTTTATGTTCTGTTTTATGTATCATTTAGATTTTATCTCCTTAATCTTGCCAAAAAAAAAGGCACATCCCAGTTTCTTATTCTCTGAGAAAATTACCCCACCCTAAATTTTGAGCTTAAGATACAGGAGATTTATACTGGGGAAGCTGGAAATGTCAGCTTTTGCAAGAATACATCAAGAACCAACCTTCTCAATGTGTAGGCAAAACTAATGTATTCTAGAAGGCCAACACACAAATGTTAAGAAGGATTGGATGATACAGTGTAGATTTATACAGTGGCTTTTGTGCCTCTGGAAGCTATGTTTGCATTCAACCCAGTGTGACTAGAAAAAAAAGTTAATTTGATTTGATAGCTGAAAAGGTCACACATTTTGTTCAGTACCTTGCATGCTTTTTTCTTAACTAGATTTCTCCAGTTCAACAACAGCTCACTTTTCAGGATTTCTACCCTCTTATAACCATTGTTGCATCATGCCAAGAGACAAGCTAGTGTGGACAGCATCCTACATGTATAATAGAAAATGGAAAAAATGTTGGAGTCAAACTGTTTTCCAGCCTAATATGATTTAATTTTACTAAATAGTTCTTATTTTTCTTGCGGGAAGGGTGGGAAGGGAATACAATGAAACAATTGCAGCTTGCAAAATACAACATAGGTAAATTTTTTGATGAATGTTTAAATGTTGTCAGCTCATACAAAAAGTACAACCTTCTTTTCTGAGTGTTATTTGACATTGCTGAAGGTTTCATCTTGATTACTTTCAATAAAATCCAAAGTAAGGATGACTGTCTTGGCTCACTAAGCAACAAGGTTTTATCACTAATTACAATCCTTTATTACCAGTAGTTTAATAGGTTTATGATAGGTCATAAAACAATTCAGCATGAGAGTACATAAAAGGAATGGGTTGTACAGCTGTGACATCTTAATGTCAATTCATTGTAATCATTTTATGATGTTTAATGGTAGTATTTTTTATTAAAATAAGTTTGCATGCATTTACATGGGATATAGGCCCACCAAAAATGGGAGGTGGAGGAAAATCACATAAATATACAGTAAAATACTTAATGAGACATTTTAAAAAAACTTCTAATGTCAAAAGCATGTACACTGTATCACACATGTGGAGTCTCATTATAGGTAATTATAATAAAATTATAAGTGCTATAATAATTCTAACCTTGAAGGCACAATAAAGGATAGTTATATTTGCCTTCCTAGCCCACACATCTGAGACATTTTCCTCATTAATTATATTTCATGTAAGTATAATTGCATTATGTAAGGCTGGAATTCCAAAGCATTTGCTAGATCTGTGTTAACTGCATTCCCAGTCTTCTGAGCTTTAATAGTTAATTATATGCCAGGTTTTAAGTTATAGGCTGAAATAAGAAACTGATACAAAATGCAGCTTGCATTGCATAATACTGGTTGTTTAATTATGTAATCTAAATGATAAAGAGAGAAAACTGATGGGTAAGTAGGAAAGAAACAGTTGGTCAGATACAGTAGTAGTAATTTATTTTTGCATGATCAAACAGTTGTTGCAATAAGTTTAAAAGCAAATATAAAGGATAATTATACAAACATGTAAGAAAAATAAACTTGACAAACAACAGGATAAACTAAAAAGCTGCAATCCGTGCTTAGGGAAATCTAGAAGTAAACCTACTTTGCAACAGGTCAACGCAAATTTAACTTCAGCTGTATCCATGTAGAGAGAGCTTAAAGGCCAATATGGCCACCCTGTGCATTAACTCGCTAGAATTTGACCCCGGAAAAGATTGTAGTAGCTGAGGTGGAGAAAGGTGAGGTCAGGAGGCAAGCCACAGGACCAAATACAGTTCTCTCAAAAATGAGGTTAATGGGCATACAAACAGCATGTGTGCCAAGTCCTCAACTTGACCAAGGTTACAATGACACAACCTTTCTCCGTACGGGATGCCAGTGCGCCTCCCGATGAGAACACGAGAAGGGAGTAGGTCAAACCAGAGTAAAGTCATAGCTCTACGGAGTTTAGGGTCATTTGGTAGTTTCAAATAAGTCTCACAGCCAGGGGAACTTTTTAATATGCAATGGAAGGGAATGCACTTAAGGAGGCGAGTAGCCCCCATATCAGCCTGCAAAGCTTGATCATCAAGCTGCCTTTTTATAACTGTCTTCCTTCTAATAGGGGGTATAATCCTGAGCATGGACGTAGTTAGCCCTAAAGCATGAAAATGGGACTCTATTCTGCCTTCCCAGAGTTTGATAGAAAGCCAAGCATGGGCTTCCTCATAGCATAGGCGGGGGAGTCTATCCTCAACCATGGCTTCCAATCTAGACCAATAGGCTAACGCGAATGCGAGGATCCTACATTACATAGAAAGAGTCCCTGTTTCCAGCCAAAGTAAACAAGCCAGGGTAGATTTGGGAACCCTAAGAGGGACCTCAAAATAAATTTTGTACGGGCTCAAGGGCTTTGGGAGCAAAAATGCCCCATATTTCAGCACCATACAAGGCACCAAGCTGAGATTTTAAATTGAAAACTTTCGGATGGGGGAAGGGGGATAGATCGACCACCATGCAAATGCCAAAACTTCAGGAGACCCAGAACCGCCTGCCTCATTTTTAGTCTGGCGGCCAATACATGTGATTTCCAAGAGGCATTAGCATCATACATTAGGCCCAAGTACCTGTACGAGTAGACTTGCTCTAACCCTACCCCGTCCAGGAGCCACCTGTGATTGACAAGGCGCTTGCCTGCAACCAGCACCTTAGATTTGTCATGATTGATCGTCAATTTTGAGTCTCTACAGAAGCAAGCAGCCGCTGCAAGCATTCTATCCATCCCAATAATGGATGGTGAAAGTAACACCATATCATTCACATATAGGAGGATTGGAACTGGTTGGGACAAAATCTTAGCTGGGAGAAAAAAAATCACCCCTCAGGGAATATATAATCTCGTTAATGAAAAAATTAAAAAGAAAGGGAGCAACAACGCAACCTTGTTTTACTCCATTTGAAACTGGGAATAAACTAGATAAATGCTGAGTATACCCTGCTCTAACTCTGAGGGAGGTCTGATGGTATAGAACATGAACCAGGGTAATCAGCCTCCGATTCATGTTCGTATTATAACGCCTATCCCAAAGAATAGTCCTGTCAACTAGGTCAAAGCAGATCTCAAATTCAGGAAAGACATAATCAAGCGCCCTTTCTTGATTTTCACCTTTTTATCCATAAGGTGTGTCAGTGTGTAACAGTGGTCAATAGCTGAATACCCGGTACAAAAACCTGCTTGCTCCTCAGGGAAGAAATTAGCTACAGAGGCCCAATCTGGACAATAAGTACCTCGCATATAACTTAGCAGCTACACAGAGGAGGCTGATCGGGTGATAGTTTTGGGGTAGGTCTTTATCCCCCTTTTTGAAAGTTGGGATTATTATACTAACATTTCAACCCGCCGGAATCATGCCACACTCATTGATAGAAGTAAAAACTCTAGCGAGTATGGATAGCCACCAGTCTGGATTTTGCTGGAAGAGATCCGCTGGGAGACCATCAATGCACGGGGCCTTTTGAGCCTTAAACTTCGATAGTAAGAGTCTGACTTCTTCTTCTTGAACCAGGAGCATTTCTCAGTGTCTCGAGTTTGAAAATATACAAATCAGGCATCCTGTTAAAGATGTATTTAAAGTAAGAAGACCAGACTTGCAAGTTCAAAAGCATTCGGGACCAAGGAGATCTAAAACCCATCTTGACCAGATTCCAAAATTGCCCCAAATCGCCCTGCTTTACAGCAACCGTTAAAAGATTTCCAAGCCTCATGCTGGAAGTAGGCCTTCTTTTCTTTGATCAGTCTTTTGTAACAACTTTTCACCTCAATATATTGAGTCAGAAGTGCACCATTGGATGGGCATATCAGGAATCTAGCACATCATCGAAGGTAAGATCTTTGGTTAAGGCAATCCCTATCAAACCGCTTTGGCGGAGTTGGTGGAATGGAAGCCCCTGGAGTGCTGGTGTTGTCTTTAGACAAGCGTTTCCCGAACTGCCGGAATAGGTCATCAAAGGCACTCAATATTGCCCCAGAGTCGATCCAGTCGGTATTCAGGAGAAGCAACCTAAGGGTAGCAATAAATTCCTGGTCATACAGCCTATTAAACTCCCGCTGGGTTGAGGTTGACCAGCGCACCCTATGAAGGGGGGCGCTGCTGTCGGCCCCATGGAGAGGGGTGGCACATTTATGCTCATGGACTTGGCCAGAAGCAAACTCATAAATCATCATTATAGGGAAGTGATCACTAAATCCTTCAACTAACACATCAAAACCCGAACAGTTATCAAAAAACGCATCTTGAATGCAAAAATAGTCTATCACACTTTGACCTATCTTTGAGATAAACGTGCATTGGGCAGAGGAAACAGATGCACTCCTGCCATTCAAAATTTTCCAGCAGACTGCATAAATGAATTTAAGAAATTGGGTGCCATTGGCATTCAGCTCTTTATCCATAGATCATTGGGGAGGGTGGAAGAAATCATCCGTGACTTCAATCCCCAACACCTTGGCTTGTCTCCCAGGGCTACAGCTAATCCTAGAGTTGAAATCACCCAACAGAATGATGGGAAGGTCATGGTGATCATCCTCCAGGACAGTTATGTAGTCTTCAAGTGCAAGCCAAGGGGACTGTAGAGAACAAAAGGGGGTGGAAAGATATATATTTAACACAAGGATTTTGTAATTTGCCTCAAAGGTAAGGATGGTAGCCAAAACGTGTTGGGGGGAATTAGGAAGGAGTATTCCATCGATCGGAAGAGAGCTTTTCACCATAGTTAACAGCCCACCGGAGGCACATCCAAATTTGGACTTTCTAGTAGCAGGGATATACCAAATCTGGAAATCTGGAATAGAGAGCAAGGAGATGTCCTCCAGCCAGGTTTCCTGTAAGCATATTATATCAAATTTGTTCAAAAGGAGGAGAACCTTGTGGTTGAAAATCCAAGACCAGCCTGCTATATTCCAGGAAAGAAAACTCAGGACGGTTCCCTTAAGGTGACCATCCTGAGTGACCTCTGTCAGTTCAAAACCCCAGAAGAGCCAGTCATAACACATTGCTTCTCCTGGGTTGATGTCTTATCATCAGGGACCTGGGGGGGTTGACAGGGCTGTTCCACAGAAAACCTCGGGGATAGACCTGCCCCAGTGGGCCCCCACTACTTCAGAATTAAATCCTGGAGTCCCCCCTTACCTCTGACCCTCCTTCTCCACCTGGGTATCATGTATGCTCAAGCTGTGGACTGTATTTAGTGGGAGGGATAGACTTGCACTAAGAGTAGAATTGTCAAGACAACCCCCCGCTCCCCCAGGGAACCAAGTATCAGCACTAACCCTTAACGAGCACACCTGGTTCCTTTCCTCCCCCTCCCCCTTCCCTATAGTACCCCAGCACGGAGTGGTAGATATCTCCATTTCCACTGGGAATTCAGGATTGAGTGTCTAGTTACTGGGCCCTACAACACTGAAGGTGAGCCCTTTGTTCAATAGCCTATCCTGTAACACCAATAGCCTGTCCATGAGGTTTTGGGATGAGGGAGACAAATAATCAAACAGCTCCTCCATTTTGAAGTCACCTGGATTCCTAGAGAATGAGTCTAAGCAGGCTCCAAAAAACCTCGAGCTAAAGCTGGACTTGGGGGAGCTGGGGACCTGCTTCCTCCAAGGGAGACTATCAGTGACCACCTCATCCAACAGGGGGGCATGAGTCCCCCGGGCCCATTCCCTGAGGTCCCGAGGGCTGCGCTGCAGGCCATGGGGGGGAGGGGGGGTCATGAGGACTGCCTCAGAGCCTTCAAGAGGCAACACATGGTGGAAAGGATCGCCAGCACCCGCAGGCCCAGAGATTAAAGTGTCCCATGGGTGCCCATATCCCTGACCCCTAGAGGGACCCCCCAAGGGGCCTGAGTAGGAATATTAAAAAGCCCTGTCTATAGAGACACCCCACAGCAGCAGGGAGTGTCTCAGGTGGAACAATCTGGTAACCCACCCCTGCTTCTTAAAATACAGCTTGAAACTCTTCACAGTAGGTGAGTCTTTGATAAACACAATCTTATCAATTTCTGCTGGGTCCACATTGGCACCAGAGAGGAAAAAAAGGTTGCGAGCTGCCATGGTTTTGTTAGCCCAGCTCGGGACTACTCCATTCTATAAGGGTCGAGCAATCATCTGGATTGCAGATTTCTCTATTACCATAGATCTGCATCTATTGATTGCCCACCCAGCCAAAAGGTTGGTCCTGGCCCAAGAGGTCCTGGTGGGTACACTGGGGGCAGCATGAACCCCCACACAAGGATCCCCACCCTCCCCAGCGGGTGGTTGTCCCTCCGTCCTCACCCCTACCAGGGGGGAGGAATCGATAGCAGCTGTAATATGTCTCAGCTGCTGGCCAATCTGACCCAAGACCCCACCCCAACTAGAGATATTGTCCTCCAGCAATACAATCAGATTCTGAAATTGGGTGCAACATGTTGCAATGTCAGTTCTTGTAGCGGACAGCATCGGGGGAATGACCCCCAAAGAATATTGTAGTTCAGTAGGGGTTTCTGACTGCGGTTCTAGATCGCAAACTGTTCCCTGTGATGATGTATTTTCACAGGACTCTGCCCCAATGAACCCCTCCCCTAAGCATGTAAACCTCTTAGACAAAGGGAACTTATGGGAAGAGAGATTGCGGGTTCTACAGACTTCAAAATCCAAAATCCTTGCTTGTTTCAAGTGCGGCTCATCTACAAGTCCCACTGGAGAGTTGGAAATCCTGCCCCTCTTCTCCTTTTTATCCATAATGGTGTTGAGGTGAGTCTCTCAGGAACCCCACTGTGGGCACTTCAACACGATCCCTGCCAGCCGCTCAGAGGATATCCATCAAAGAGTGGGGTGCCACCACCACCTTGGCCCCACAAATGGCCCCGACAACGGCCAACACCCTTAGGTGTCGCCCTTCGGCTGGCGCCCAGGGGCTGACACCCAAGGGGGCCCCACCCTTGTATAAGTACCTGCAAAGGGAAAGGTAGCTAATGAGGGCTAGGCGAACCCTTCTCCACTCCACCCCTAACTTCTCCTTCCACAGGCTGCTGGCAGGACCTGGTCAGATATATTCAGGCCATGATCCATAAGTAACACAGGGTTCAACGGGCAGGGTTTGTGGATCATAGCTACAGTGCCCAATTCTATTATATTTTCATAGTTTAGACATCTACTTAAATGGAAACAAGTTGTGACTCTATAACACTGTTTTTGTAACAGAAAATGCCTCTCTGTATTTTTTGCTTGTTAGAGATTGGGAAATAAGATGTGTATACGTTACCTATTAATAAATATAGGAGGCAATGCTATGGTGACACTAGTCAAATCATTTTTGTGTACTTTCTCATTTTGTAAACAGCAGCTGGATTTTTTTAATACCTTTGTATACTTTCACCTCCAAAGTTTTAAAAATCTTACATGCTGTAAAGGATCATTGAATGGATTTCAAATTGTCTAATTTATTCAAAAATCCAAACTTTGATGCATCTGCTATTGGGAATACAAATAATGTTTATGATGACAGTATAATAAAATATATTGACTGAAAATGAAACAAGGTGATTGTTCAATAAAGATGTAGCAAATTTACAAAACAATAGCTCATTATTATATTTGATTGTTTAAATTACGTATAGAAAATCCAAATATATTCTAATGAAAGAGTAATGTAGAAAAAGGAAAACACCTCCAAATACAGGGGCAGTGGGAGGCAATGAATTCCAGAGGTGGTTAATTTGGTATGTGAAAAAGTAGTTCCTCTTTTGTTTTAAACCTGCTATTAGTTAATTTCATTGGGTGTCCCTGAGCTCTCAACTTAAGTAAATGAATCCAAAGTTTAACTATTGACTTCAATAATACCACCAGTCATTAGGTAAAAGCAAATGTGCGTGTGGTGCAGTGGCTGCCCGCCCAGTCCAGAGTAAAAGACTGCAGCTAACACAGCCTGGGGTGGGAAGGAGCACCGAACAAATGTGCCCATGGCCAGAGAACCATCCCACCACTTCCATGTCCCAGGAAGGTGGGGAGCTAAACAAATGGGCGGGTGAGCCCCACCCCAGCACTGCCCTCAGTATCCCACCCCCTCACATGATGGACAGCCATGGAAAATAGCCATGGTGCTCAGCCATCATGGCCTCTACCCTGAGTTGGGTATGCTGGGGCCAAACACATGTGCTAGCCTGCTTTGGCCCATGTGGGCAGTCCTCAGCACAGGCTGCATCCTCAATGATTTTCTGAGGAAAATCTTTGTTGTTTTGGATGATGGCTTCATGCATGGGCAATGGGTGGAGATGGGTGGAGCACAGGAGCATGCATGCACCCCCACCCATCCACTGTGGTGTCACTGGGCACCCCCACCCATTTCAACACATGGGCATGGGGACGGGGGGCATATTGTGTGAATTAGGCCCTTGTTTAGTGCTACCAATGGATGGTATGCCCAGTTGCTCCTATTCTTTAGAGGCAGTGTTTTATGTAATTCAGTAGGGTTTCAATTTGCCACTTATCCTCTTGAATTTGTATATGGGATCATAGAGGCTCACTAAGAACACCTCTTGGTGCAGCTGGAGCTGGAGTACATTAGCTCCCCCTACAGGGGCCCTTGAGGGTTAAGGTTGGCATGGGAAGCTGTGTGATATTTCTGTTGTGGTGCTAATTTTGTGAGATGCTTGGTGGGATTAAAGGCTGGTTTTGGCTGATGGTAGGTATTTTCAAATGTCATGTATCCTGTATATAGGCATATATTTTTTGACCATCTGTGTTTCAATATATTTGAAATCAGAATTGGCCTCTCTGTATGGTGAATTCCTAAAGAGCTGTCCTATAGTGACCTTTTTACTGAACTCTTGACCATATACTGGAATAGGAGATGTAATCAGCCTGTATACTGGAATAGGAGATGTAATTAACCAGTCTGTCTCTTAAAGAAATCAACATTCACTGTTGACTAGAGTCAAGAGACTTGACTCCCAAGCAGGGCAGGAAGAGGCCTTGTTTTTTTTGGAGTTTACTCATTGTTAAATCCTATCTTAGATGATAGTAACCTGTTTAGTATGTATTAACAGGCTTCTTACTGTGTACTCTGAGAAAACCCTGCCTGTCAGCAGTTTTGACCTGATGTCATTTTTAGCTGACTTCCAAGCAATTTTAAACTTTTCAGAGAGAAGTTAGATTTTTCAGAAACAGTTCCTTCCTTGGAGCTTTTTTAATATCCATATGGCAGTATGGGACAAAGGACTGGGTAATATGAATGTATATTCTTTATTACGCATTGAATCAACCATAGCAATAATACTTAGAGAATATGTTATATCTTATAGATGTTAAGATCTTTGAATTTGTAATAAGAGCTGTTCTTTGAAGAGAAATGTCTTCTCAAACCTTGTGTTTTTAACTGACAGTTTCTCTTATGTACTATGTCTTTATTTGAACTTAAGTAAATTAATGCTTCATATTTTTATAATATTCTTAGTCTCATGTCTCATTTATAAATAAATATTATCTTTACAATATTAAGCTGAGCTGGCTGTCTTATTAGCATAGTGTAAACTGAGTTTCCACATATTGGAAAAGAGCGCCCTATATCCAGACCAGATCATGTCAGGCCTGGACCACTAAGCACATTTTCCCTTTGAGGAAACTGAGGCACAAACGCGACAATGCTACCACGAGTGGCCATGCTTTATCATAACTTGGCCACCCATGGTGGTGTCACGTTTGTTCCCACCTGCCAGATTTTTACTATGGGTGTGAACAACCTGGTTGGCAGTAGAGATACGTAAAGAAGTGATGCTATAGTCTGTGATGACCCAGTCCAGCCTGCTTATCTGTTACACACAGCTTTGAGGTGTAGTCTCATTAGTTGGGGACCTGAATATTGGGTGACAAATTGTATTATATTTTATGGATCCAGCAGATTGTTTTACTTTATTTTATTCTATTTTACGTCTATATTTAGATGTTATGCTATGCTAGGTGTTATGTGTTTTGTGTTATGTTATATGTCATCATTCGATCTTCTTTGTTTGTTTTTGTTTTCTGTTGACTACGGCGGAAGCTAGTGTCATAATAAAATTAATTGAATTGAACTCTGTGGGCCAGACTGATTTCAGGCACAATGAATTTACATGTCTGGGCTGAAGCTCTTAGCTAGGACCAAATGTTCACCAGGAAAAGCATCTACCCCCCAACCCCCCCGAGCTGAAAGGCCCTGGTTTGAGCCCTATAGACTCCAACAGAATCCTAGCGAGGAACACTGCCCCTGGGTAGGGCTGAAGTGGCAGCAGGTGTTACCGCGCAGCCATTCCATTCCGAGAACTCGGCACTTAACGTGTCTTGCTGCTGACTTCCCATCGATATTTCTGTCATTCCACATTACCTGCTGCCAGCATCTGTAGATGTGGCATGTCTGCAGTTTGTGAAAACAAGTGGTTTTATGCCGCCTTCCGCCACTGAGCGCGAGTCCCTGACACTCCGTGATGCTGAATAATAGACCATTGAATTAATGAACTTAGGGTGACTCTGACTACCTGCTTCAGAGTCTGCTGCAGGTGTGTAGCCACCATGGCGTGGGGCACATTTCCGCCCATGCCCTGCCCTCGGAGGGGGCCGGCAGCAATCAGGCCAGGCACTCACTCACTGCGGCCAGGGATCCCTGCACTCTAAGCAGTACAGAGACTAGTGTGCCTGACTCCTGATGCTGATCCAGGGGATGGGGGAGGGGGGGAGTCCCTACTCTTCTGTGAATTCTCTTGTGTGTTAGGGTACCAAGGACAAATTCTATCCCTTTGCTTGGATGGCTCTCTGCCTCATTGTAGCTGCTCTGCACCCCCATTTCTCTCTATGGGACGATCACAAAGGGAAGAGGGAGGATCTGTCCATCCTTTTAACAGACAGCGCTGAACAACCAACCGCTGCCCCATCTGCTACCCCCCTTCCCGGCTGTAGATTCAACCTGCATGGATTGTCATTTTGTTAGAAAATTCCCCCACCGCCTCTTTCTAGGCTTGGTACACTCCCATTTGTGAGAATGGGAGGAGCCACTCGAAGGAGAACAGAAGGTTGCTGCCTTGTAAACAAGGTTCTTTGAGATGGTTCCGACCTTCTCACAAGCACCCAGCCTTCCAACCCCACATGGAATTTTCTTCCTAATTGCTTAGGGCTGGAAGGAACTGTGTTGGGTTTAGGTACCTTATATAGGGTGGGGGCGTGTGAACGTCACGTTTTGTTTTTTTTAAGCTAGTGAGTTTGGTATATGCCAGTAAGAGAAGGGCATGCAAGTGAGAATGGAAGGAGCCCCTTGAAGAAGAACTGTGTTTGCAAGGCAGCAACTTCCTCCGTGCCATGGTGGCTATGCCCCTGTCGGCAATGATGTGAAAATCACAAAGCTGCTGCACTTAAGGGAAAGGGGAAACTGTGGCAAACCTGCCGCTTCCGCGTGAAATCTACAGTAGCAAAAATACCATGGCAGCAACTGCAGAAAGCTGCAAGTGCAAGGTTCCTTCCTAACCATGCTGCTTAGTGTGGAAGAGCACTTTCCGCCAGTAAATGCTGCCGCAGTGGTACAACATTTCAGCCCTACCCCATGGCTGATAGTTTATCTTCTAAAAAACTTTTCTTTGCTAAGCCCAGAGGGAGCCTTCAAGCCTCAGCCCATCAGATTCCCTGGCAGCATGTTCCCAGGCAGCATATTTTGCCAAGCTGCCACAAGACTGCTCAGGCTGGTGCCCTGATTAAAGTATAGTTCCTATATAACCACCTCCTGACACATGTCTGTGCAGATAGAAGGTTCCTGACTCTGTAGCCTGTGGTTCAGCCTGACTTGTTACCTGCCTGATTTCCTTGCCCTGTCTGAACTCAGTCTTGTCCTGGTCCTCCCCATCCCATGTTACCAAAGGCCTAATCCTGCCGCTTGTCATAGTCCTGATCTTTGGGATTCTTAACTGGAACTGAACTCTGCCTGCCACAGTGAGTGTTTTTACACACATATTTCTCCTGCATGTTTGCTGTTACATCTTGAACTTTCTGTATGTCTAAATCACTCACCCAGATCTTAAACATCTGGCGCTTTGAACTTCTGCATAGAACTTCTCCCAGAACTTTTGTGTGTAAAAAGTTCTCCTGGTAAACTGCTTNCATAATCGATTTCTCCATATCCTGCCATTAAAGCTCAAAAAGGGGAGGTATAGAAGACCAGGCAGCTAGACTTTTTTCTCCTTCAATTGAAGGATGAGGGGTGCTCCTGGCTTCATATAAGCTTCCAAAAAAACACTCCCAGAACGCATTTGGAACCACACACATCAGGGCCTTGCGATTTACATGCATTAGTTGGTTTAACAAAGACCAGAAATGTCTGGAGTTTCCCAATCGGGTGACTACCTCTAGTTCTGCCCACTTCACATTATAATACCGGAGCCACTTGGAGTGAAGTAACAATTTGTATGGTTGCCTTAGAGCCTGATACATGGCCAAGTTCTTATCCGATTGGGTACTTACCCAAGACTTCTTGGCCTTCAGTAATTTGGACTTGGCTACTCTACATTGCCTATCAAACCATCCCCTCTGTTGCTTGGCCACATTCTTACAGGAGGTCGTAAGTACTTCCCTCTGAAGAACTTCAATTATTTTTGTAAAGATGGCCAAGCTGTCTAGGGAATCTCCCTCCTGAAGAAACTGATTTCCTAGTTCTTTAAGTGGGCCCAATTAGCACAATTCCTGGAGCTTGCACAGTAAAGCCATAGGGTCCCAATTCCTTTGACACACATTTGGGGAAGCTTCTGAAGTTAACAGAGATGAATGTTCAGACAGATCATTCATCAATATTCGAGTTTCCAAAAGTCTATGGTCACTTTTGGGTCTGATATGGAGTATAAAATTAACCAAACCCACCCAAGCATCTGACTCAATATAAATGTAATCAACCATGCTGTGACCTAAAGCATTCTCGAACGTGTAATCCCCTACCCGGTCCCCAGGAAATCAGACATTGAGAGGAGTTAATCCAACAGAGTGAATAAACTCCAAAAGGTGGTGCCCCATTTCATTGGTTATCTTGCTTTTTGACAAGGGACCGAGGAGCGGGGCTGTGTTTCTCCTTCTTCCTGATCAAGCTCTG
>QEPC01005153.1:123157-146415 GCA_003113815.1 Sphenodon punctatus
GACAGCCTCCCCTGCCGAAGTGACAGGTTCACTACCCTCACCAGCTCCGTCCCCAACATCTCCCTGGAGGCTTTCACCAACCAGGATGGGCACGGATCTAATTCACAACTGGTGGCCCTAATAGACCCCAGGACATTCACCGCATAGGCTGGTGTCACTTCCTGTGATTAGTAAGTCCCCACCCCACCCCATTCATGCCTCATGAATGATACAAATGCAAGACTTGAACTTGAACTTGAAGCTCAGGGGTGGGTAGGTGGGAGAGTGTTGGACAGGAATGCCCCACCAAAGAATGTCCAAAGCCTACAATAGCAAACAAATCAAACTGATCAATCAAGTTTCAACAAGTTTTTTTTTTTTTTTGGTATGTATGTGGTCCCATGGGTGCCACCTCCGAGACCAGCAGACATAAAACACACAAAATAAACCAGAAATTCTCCACCCCCCCTCAAAAAGCCTCCATTGCATGTGCCCAGCCCACCTATGCAAGGCAAACCCCCTTCCCTCCTCCCACCACACACCATATTAACCTGAAAGATACTAGAAACTCCTCCAGAGCTGGTCACATTTTGACATAGTTCTTGCTTGAAGAACCCACAGCCAAAGCACTGCCCAGAAAAGCAGGCTAGCAAGACTAGGGTAATACTCCAGAAGACAACCCCACAAGAATGCAACAACTTCATGCAGAAACAATAATTTAAAACAACAAGAACAGTAGTGTCCCCACAGCATGGCCCACCATCAGCAGTGAGTGCACCCACTTTATCATTATGCAAACCAAACAGTGCACAAAAATGCAGGCTAAGCAAGGGACATTCACTCAAGAAGAATACAACAACCCTGCAAAACAGTCTGCAACTGCATGGAGAAATAAATTCCACCAAATTTAAGAAACCAGAAATTCACCCACCCCCAGGCATGGCATTGGTACTGTGGCACTGATAACTTGTACAGACCAGGCAAAAGGAAGTGGAGTCAGGCAGAATGATTCCTCTGACCTCATGCTGCCAGATGACAACTAAGCAGAAGGCAGAAATAGAAGCAATGTGGCACCCAATATTTTTTTAATAAAACTGCTTGGCATGGTAAAGATAAACATAACCGCCATCCCCCAGCATTGGCCCTATGGACAGGCCAGGAAAAACCATACCTAGCCAGGACAGGACAGGCATCCCTCCCTCCCCCAGCCGATTACATACAGATCCAGCAGCACTGTAGCACACAGCCAAATTCACCAAAGAGAATGGATAAAATGGCTGCAGCCACTTTTATTTTGACCTGCCAGCCAATCAAAAGCTTGCCATCTGGCTTGGCCAGTGAATCAAAACTTGCCATCTGGCTTACCATCACTCAACGGTCCCCTCTCATATCCCCTCCTACCAAATATGTCACTACGTTTCATTTCCAGAAAAAGCTCAACTGTCCACCAGCCCCCCACACGTGCAGCAGTTTCCAAAGTTTCCCGAATAACGGCCTTGGTCTTTGGACTCCAGACTTTCTGAACTGAATCTTCGGCAATTTCCAAAGTTTTCCGAAGACCGAGTTACAGCCCTACTTAAAAACCTTGCCACTCTCACGTTTAAAACCATCCATAGTGTCTGCCTGCCTGCTCCAGGCCTCTCTGTAGCATCAGTCCCACTCCCACAGAGGGTGTTTCCAGAGCAAAAATCAAACTATTTTCAGATCAGTCTTGATTTTCAAAAAGATCAAGAGACAAGGGCAGTTCTCCTTCTCCTGAAGGAAACACCCACATGTGAACATCCATATGAATGGATTTTCTGATAGACAAATCATTGTATCAATCATTTAAATGAGGGGTAAATAAAATTTGTTTCTTCAATTATTAACAAAACCAAAACAATTCCCAACAAAAAAACTCTAAGTATGTACCCCACAGAGAAAAGGGGAATAACCATTATGAAAACTTTCAAATAGAGGCAGTATATTTTGCATACCTCAATTTTAGGTATGAGTACAAATAATTCTGCTAACTCAGTATGGGGTGGCCATTCAGATATGGGAGGAAAGCCACTTTTAATCAAGCAAAAGCAGTTGCAGATCTCTGGGTGGAATTATTTAATGTAATTAACAGATGATTCACTAACATACAATGCGTACTAAATTCAGCTCAACTACACATCTTAATGACCATAATATTGTGCTATTAGTAATACAAAGTAAGGTAATGGATTTTTGAAAGTAGTTTCATAGTGGTGATTGCAATGAAATAAAAATAGTTGCAATGAATACAAAACAATCCAGGTAAGGCTCAAAAATCAATTAAGTAGGGATTTAGAAATTTAAGAGGCCAAGTACCAATGAAACCAGAGGTAACTGGAGCAACTGATATCCTAAATAAGACAAACATTTCTTGTGGTAAAGCCATACCCAACAAGTTAGATGACTGCATCGTTCTTTTCCTTCTGAAAATAAATCCTCCTGAAAGTCTGCCATAGTTGAGGCAGACAAGATTAGCATAAGATTACAGAAAACCAATACAGCCCCAAATTCTGCTCCCAACTAAATGGCTATAAATTCCTTTGACATCTTCATGGATAACTAATTTGGGGGATGGGGAAGGGAAGGGGGATTTGTAATCTGGTTGTACATTCTGTATTTTTAAACTTTTTATTACGGCTGTAACTTGGCCTTCAGAAAACTTTGTGCTTTGTGGGTACTGCTTTTCTGGGTAGTGCTTTGGCTGTGGGTTCAAGAACTTTGCAACAACTTTATGAAGTTTTCAAACTTCCCCAAAGTTTTCAGAAATTCAGAATTCTGAGTCTGAATTCCGAAACCTTGGAAACAGCATCAAAGGACTGCTGAGTACTCGGAACTTTGGTATTCAGTCTGAGTACTCGGAAGTACTATTCAGTACATCTCTAGGTTTAAGCCACTTTAGTGAGGGTTAAATCGGTTGCCACTGTCACTTTGAAAGGCACCTGGCAGATGTTAGCATGGTCTGGCTCCAGACTGTAGTTGGGGCTAGCCTGGGCTGTGACTCTGGGAAATCCCTGAGTCACAGCCAGACTAGCCCTCACCATGATCAGGAACTGGCTGCTGGACCCATAGTAAAGCAGGTTTTCACATCTGAAAGCCCACTTTATCTTGACCAGGTCTGGAGTTGCAAGGGGGGGGGCATCATGGCTGCCTATCAGGCAAGACTTGGGCCACTGCATGCAGCATGGGAGAGGGGATAGGTGTATACATGTCTGTGCACCTCCCCAACCCCTCCCCAGCCTGGCATCCTTTATACTTGTTTATAGATGGACTGGCTCCCAGCCAGAGTGACAGCCCCCACCAGCGCCAAGGTAAGTTCGTAGCAGCGGTGGGAGATGTCACTTCTATTTTCACCCATACTCTCAGCATCCCACAGAAAGTGATGGATATGGAGTCTGTGGAAACAAACAATATTTCCAAATGACAGCCCCTCAGCAATGCAGTATGTCCAGCGGCTGTGATCCCTGCACGATGGGATAGGATAGTCCTACTAGTAGTCACTGCTGAATGTGTTTGGCTTTTACACAGGCATTCAGAAGACCCACTTAAAAATGGGGATTCATAGTTATGGTACAGGGAGGAGGCTTGGGAGACATATACAGCCCATACAATTGGATCAGCTCTGGCCTCTGCAGTGGGATGTAGTGGAGGAGTCTACAATCAAATTACTTGTGACTCAGTTACTTATGAGGGTGGTGCCCACTGGGGGAGAGAGAGGGCACAGGCTGAGGTGAGGAAGGCAGCCAGCATTTGTTGACCTTGATGACTTTTTAAATCTGCCAACGATACATAGGAAACACTTTAGAATTCATGATTCCCTCTTTGTTTTATGCTTCATTTGCATAATATTTACATACATTAGTTTGACTAATTTTATGAACATTTAAAATAACCCATTGCCTAACTTTGAGGCTGGATTGAAAATAATAAATATTTTTCTAAAGCAATCTAAAAATGAAATGAATGACACATCTACATAATAATGTCTTTCAAAAGCTATACTTGAATCAATGGGTGTTTTCAGATGTGACGGGGCGGCTTCGCCCTGTCCTGAAAACAACCCAGACATTCCCCGCCGGGATCACCCAGACACGCCAAACAGACGTGCCGGGGATCCCGGTGGGGAATCAGGGAGGGGGCGGGGCCGGCGGTGCAACGTGCAGCCACACAGCCCCGCCTCCTCCATGCTCCCTCGCCGCCCACCCTCCGGGGAGATGGGCAGGCGGCGAGGCCAATGCCACCGCAGCATCTGGCTGAGTTCACCACGGCCCGGAATCCCGCCGGGGATTCCAGGCCGTGATAGTCGACCAGACGTTACTTTTTTTTTATGCCCGCCTGGAATCACTTTCACCACTCTTCAGCCGATTTTCACGCCAGTAGCCTGAGAAACGTGGTTGAAATTGACCCCATGTGGGTATTCAGCGTGGCGAACATCTGGCGGCCGCCGAACAGACGTGCAGGGCACAGTGACCACACCATGTAGGTATTCAGCGTGGTTCACTGTGATCTCGTCACATCTGAAAACACCCTTTGTCTGTCCAGTATTTGTTTCAAAGCCCCATCACAGTATTACCTTCAACTATTTACTACTGCATGCTTTTCATAAAGTGAGCTGTATTATACACATTTATTTATTTAAATTTATTCACCATCCTTCCCACAAATGTGCAGGGTGGCTTACAAACAGTAAAACAATAAAAATAATACAATTCTAGCTAGAAAAACTCCCACCTTCCCCAAAACCCTACCCAGAAACCCAACCAACCCTTATCCCTGCCTGCCAAATACTTTTACAAATACAAAAGTTGTACACTGCTTCTGGAAGATGCTTAGTCTCAGGATCAAGTGAGCCTCCTTGGGAAGAGAGTTCCATATAACCAGGACAACAAACAACATACCCCACCCTCTAACAATAAAGTCTTTTCCACATTTTATACATTTCTTTTGCCTGGATTCTCCGAGAGTGGCGATAGTGTGTATTCTCCAACTATCCAGTGCACTGAAAAAATTAACTGGGTTGATTTTTTTTAACAGAAGAAATAATGCAAGAAATCACAACTGTAGTCATTCAAAGGCCGGATGTGAATTTTTGACCTACCAATCATTTTTTCTAGGTTTAACAGCAGAGCTGTTTACTGCTTTTAATTGAGCCACTGGGAAAAGTCTCTGCATATTGCCCACTAGGCTAGCTAGTTGTTTGCAAGGCTGCCACAATAGCATTAGGCATATGGTAAAGTGAATAAGTTCCATTGCTGTCATGCCAGGAATCCTGGGGGCAAGCCTATTAGTAGAGGTGTGCACAAGGGACCCATGTATTTTTTCATTTTTGTTATTTAAGTCATTAGTTTTCATAAATATCAAAATTTCATTTTCACTTGAGTTTTTTATTTTGATTGGTTTAAATTGAAAAGAGATTTTCATCTGTAACCTTTTTGTTTTTCATTATATTTAGATGAAATTTGGAAAGATTGTACCTTCAAAGGAGGGCATTAAGTGTATGATATTTCAGAAATATTGGATAAAGGATTCTGATTTTATAAGCAGTTGGATAATATTATTTGGCAAAAATCCGCATATAAATTCCTGGATGAAATTTCTTTGTATCCCATCTAATGTGGATAAATTTGGCAAGATTATATTTCTCCCCAAGTGTACTATCTATGCCAACTTTCAGAAGGATTTGATAAAGGGTCCTGGTGGTGTAAGAAATTAACGTATAAATGTATGTTTGACTGTAACATCTTTGTCGTCCAACCAGTGTACATGAAATTTGGCAGGGCTGTATCTCACACCTACAGGATTATCTTTGCCAAATATTGGAAAGATTTTATAAAAGGGTCCCAATTTTATAAGCCTGCACAGCTATGTAGAGAATGAGCCTATGCCAGGGATTCTGTTACGTGTCACTGGGTGTTTTTACACACACATTTCTCCTGCATGTTTTCTGTTACATCCTGAACTTTCTGTGTGTCTAAATCACTCACCCAGATCTTAAACATTTGGCTCTTTGAACTTCTGCATAGAACTTCTCCCAGAAATTTTGTATGTAAAAGTTTGTGCTGGTAAACTGCTTTGATCCAGGCAGCTGTGGTGACTTGGTTTCCATGGCAGCCCCACACATCCACAGCTGTGGCTACTTTAAGATTCCCCAAGGCAGTGTTTGTGTGAAGAGTGCATCCAGGTACTGTCTCAGGGCAGTGTGTGTGTGAAGAATGCATCCGGAACTTACTTGTGGACTTGTAAACCCAGAAGACTGAAAAATCCGGAACATTAAAGTATGTGTAAAAATGCCCACTGTGGTATAAGATCTGTTTGTGATGCCAATTTGTCAGCTGAAACGTCAAACAAATATTCTCATTCCATGCTGTGACCACCCCAACTTCTCTCTCCTAGTTGTTACTGGGAAGTTGGAAGCATCTGTTAAGGAAAGAGACAATAGAGATTGTAGCAGGGGGTCTTCCCAGGGCCACATGGGGGCACTGGTGTCTCGCTCCGGGGAATTAGCTCTACCCTTCTGCTACGTTTATTCATCCCTGGCCTTGACTGAATCCCTCTTTTCAGGAAGGCAGTACCCTCCTATAGGACCAAACACAGGCAATCCAGAGGGTATCGAGTCCACAGTCCTTTATTAGTACACTCCACAATCCCTGGGGCTGCTGGCTCAGTCGCCTCCACCCTGCAGACTCAGGCCAGTCTCTCACAGGCTCAGGAGCAACACAACATCAACCCCCAAATCCCATCCAGCCAAGCCTCAAAGTCTCAGGCTCTGGTCAAGCCTTCCTCAGACACAAGGCTCCCTCCTGGGCACAGCTTCTCCAAATACCTGGTTCTGCTCTTCAGTATCCTGGAGATCATAAAGTGGGACAGTTTTGTCAGGGAAATGTGGTCCCTTCAGCTCCCAGGAAGGGACTGCCTTCCTCTATGCCTTGTTTCCTCTTTTGTAGCCAGAGTGGGTGTGGTCCACAGGACAGCACTACTGCCCTTAAAGGGCCAGTGTCCTGCCCACTTTGTCACAGTGTCTCTCAGCCAGTTTCTTCACAGGCTGATCTGAAGCTATGGGGCTGACTCTGCCATGCCCTTGGGCATGCTCAGCCCTCTGTATGTCCAATACAGCCCCGTTCTTATAGGGATAACAGCCCCACAGGACTGCTCCCTGCTACAGAGATTCTCTTATGTCCTCTGTCACAGTGCTGCAGGATGTGATTGTGATGATAACTGGCCAGCCTAGATTTGCAAACCATGTCTCCTTATTTATGGGATTCTATCCCCAAAGTCCCAGTTATGTTCCTTCTATGCCCACCTCAGGAGCACCCCCCAATGCCTGCCTCGAAGCCACCACCGATTGGTCCTGTAAAACTGGAAGTATGCAGTCATTGGCCAGTGAATGTGTCTGTCAGTCTGTTGGGTTTCTCCCCATACTCTCTCCTACAGCCTCTTTCCCCCTGCCATACAAGGTGCCTGGCTCTGACTGGCACTGCATGTGCTGCTATTTATCTGAATAATGGTCTTCAAGGGGACAACTTCTATTGCTTATAAAATTGGGTCCCTTCATCAAATTGTCCTGTAATTTGGCAGAGATGACAGTAAAGGTGTGGGATATATTCCTGCCAAATGTCTTGTAGACAGGATGGGATATAAAAATGTTACAGCCAGAAATGTATTTGAAAGTTAATGGCTTATAACATCAGGACCCTTTATCCAATCTTTCTGATATTTGTCAGAATTGGTAATCTTGGGGAGGGACATAATATTCCCAGGTTTCATAAAAAATGGATGGAAGATAAAAACAGATGTAGCAAGGAATGTATATGAAGCTTTTCTTAAAATCACAACATTCAATTGCTTATACAATTGGTTTCCTTTATCCAATATTTTTAAGATTTGCTATCCGTAGTGAACTCCATTGTCAGTACAATCTTCTAAAGTTTCATCAGAACTGAATAAGAAATAAAAACATTATAACCAGGAAAATATTTTTCATTTTTTCCCCATTATTTCAAAAACAAAAATTTGTTTTTGTCTTTGTTTTCATTATTAATATTATTATTTGTTTTTGTTTTTACAGTTATGAAAATGAAAATAAAAAGTTTCATTATCATATTAACAAAAATGAATTGCACACCTCTATCTATTATGCACACTTGGTCCTCCACTCTGTCAACTTCTTTAAAAGTTTCTTAGCACAGAAAGGTTAACAGGCAATACTTACTGCTTGTGTTGATGATGACTTAGATCAGGGAGCTCAGAAAAGACCCTGGCCACAAGTCAGCATCTACTTTTACTGCTTGTTGCTGTTCAGAACTCTCAGTCAGCCCATTAGTATCTAAGAGACATGGACAGGCTGCTTTGTTTAATACCCTGCAGGCATGCACAGCTGGAAATAAGATAATTGCTCTCACAAATACACTATTCTTTTGGGTGACTTGACAGCTCTGAAAGAATAGTGTTCTTCTTTCCCTCCTCTAGCAATTCCACAAGAAGCTGCACTTGCTCTCTCTAGGAAGGGCCCATAATAAGTCCCTGTTGACTGAGACTTCTTGCTTCCACCCATCTCTGTACTGCAAGCCTCCAGCAGTCAACCTCCTCCCCATCTCCCTCTGTCCTGACATGCTTCTAAGCCTCCTCCCATTTCTCCTGACCCCACTGCAGCAGTTACTGCTGGGTGCCTACAGCTGCTTTTAGACATGCACGGCAAACATGCTGCATAAAATCATGCTGCGTGTAAACATCCAGTTTGTGGGATTTAGACATGACATTTTGCGCGTTAAAGCCGGTTGCACATTCTTTTAAAGCCACATATTAAATGCCTTGATGTTGAGGTATTTAATTAGCATCTTTAAAAGAATGCATGTTCGGCTTTAACTCGCTAAATGTCACGTCTAAATCCCATACACGGGATATTTACATGCAGCGTGATTTTATGCAGCGTGTTCACCACACACTTCTAAAAGTGACTTAAGACTCCTGATCTGTGCCTCCTTGACCTTTTCTAACCCGCTCCTAGACATTGCATTCTCAGGCTCCTACATCCTCTGCCATGTCTCCATCCCTCTCCCTCAGCACCACTGACCACCAATGACTCCTGTTTGAGGACTAGGGATGTGCGAATGCAGTTCAGAAGTTCAGAGTTCAGACTGAACTCAGTGTGTTAGGACGACCGAATCCGAACCCAAACTGATCAAACCGAACCCGATACTGAACTCTGAAATGACCGAACAGTTTGGTCAGTTTGGATCAAGTTCGGATGAGTTTGGGCCGGAGAAACGTGACCCCTGCCTGACACAGGAAGAAGGGGGGGAGTGTTCAGCTGAGGAGCAGACTTCCAGGCACCAGAGGTGGAGAGTCTTGGAGTAGCAGCCAGCCTGCCCAATCACCATCCCTTTTCTCCTCAGACCACTGGCTTCGCAGTCTGTGGTGGGAGATGGGGGCCGGGGGAGGGGGGCTAGGCTGCACAGAGCCAATGGGGCTTGCGGTGAGGCGGGCGCAGTAAGTAACAAAACTCATTGTTCTCCCCCCTTCCAACACCTTCTGAGCTAGTCACTGTTCCTGACAGCAGGCATTTTCAAGGGATGTGTGTACAGGTTGAGGTTCGGGTTCGGCCGTTTGGTTTGGTTTGCGCATTTGGTTTGCGCGTTTGGGTCGTTCGCCGAGTTTGGGTTCATCCGTTCGATTCGGGCATGTTCAATTCAGTTAGGGAGTTCAGAAAAAGTATCATGAGAGCGCGTGATCATGCCCAAAACTGAAAATTTGAGTGTGTGTGGAGCTGTGTGGCGAGACAGTGTCTGTTTGACTGGGTGGCTGTTTGGTTTGTGTGTTTTGGCTGTTTGTGTTTGGTTTGGCTGTGTTGTTTGGCTGGTTGGTGAGTGTTGGTGTGTGGTGTGTGACTGTGTGTTTTGGTTTGGTTGGCTGCTTGTTTAAAATTTTTTTGAAGAAGACTGCTGTGTTGATTCCATGGCTGGGGGCCAACATGGTGCTCTCGGAGAAGGAGTAAGAGGTCGCTGCCCCTGGACCTTGGTGGTGGTGGTCGGCTCCTCGGATGAGGAGCAAATGGCGGGCACAGGAGGTGCTGCCAGGTTTCTAAACTTTTTTTAAAAAATTGAGAACAAGAAAGGCTCTGTCCATTAGAGAAAGCTCACTGGCGTGCGGGTGGGTGGTGGGCATCGGTCAGGCACAAACAGTGGGCATCAGCGGGTAGCAGAAGATATCTGTCACAGAGAGAGAGGGCACTGTAGTGTGTGGGGCTCTTCCAGAAGTCAGGCATGAGCACGAGCAGCACCCCCACCCAAACATGTGCCATGCTAGCAAGGGTCTACACTCTCCAGTTGCCATCCCATTCCCTATGCACCCCCAAATAAGGACAGGATTTGCACGTGCCAGCTACCAGGGTATTTCTAGTTGACATCCATAGAACCCCAAGGAGGGCAGGATTTGCACGTGCCAGCAAGGGTACTTCAAGTTGCCATCACTACTAGCACCCAAAGAAGGGCAGGATTTGCACGTGCCATCAAGGGTCTCATCCCTCCTCAGCACTCCAAGGAGGGCAGGATTTGCATGTGCCAGCCAGGGCCTTTCTAGTTGCAATCCCTAGCATCCTCTAGCACCCCTGGGAGGGCAGGATTTGCATGTGCCAGCCAGGGCCTTTCTAGTTGCAATCCCTAGCATTTCCTAGCACCCCGAGAAGGGCAGGATTTGTACGTGCCAGCCAAGGTCTCTCCATTGCAATCCCAAACACTCCAAGAAGGCCCCGATTTGCACGTGCCAGCCAGGGTTTCTCCATTGCCATCCCAAGCACCCCAAGGAGGTCAGGATTTGCATGTGCCATCCAAGGTCACCATCTTCCATTGCCATTCTTAGCACCCCAAGGAGAGAGGACTAGAGGCATCATCATAAATGCATGATATTACTTAGGTGTTGTTTATGTATTCCTGTTTCAGAGAGGAATCAGATGCCAGTGCTGGTGCCATTCCACCCAGGACACCCAGGCTGAGGTCACCAGTGCCACCCCCAGCAAGTCAGTGAACACGGTCCAATGTCTCGAGGTTTTTTGAGAAGGGCGATGGAATCGTCATATGCAAGGTAAAACACGGGAACTGGAACAACAGGGAATGGATTGCCCTATGACCTGTTAGGAACAGAAGTCCCCTGCAGAGAGAGACTGGCCACCCAGTCCACCCACTTGTGGAGACAGAATGCAGGCAGGGCTTGACAAACCATTGGTCTGACACAGTATGGCACTTCTTATGTTTGTATCTTTTTATGCTCTTTAGATCTGCCAGAAAAGATTCAGGCTTCAGCATGAAGGGACCACATCAGGGCTCATTGCCCACGTCGAAAAGTGGCATGGCAGGAGAATGAGGTGGCAGGAGGACTCTGGCGTGGCCGTGGAGCCTCAGCCTGAACATCAGCACCAGAAGAAGGGGAAGAAGTAAAACCAAAAGCAACAACATGTAAGCCCTTACCCCTCCTCCAGCCCTGATGTGGAGTCCCCCAGGCCCTGGGAGTCTGCCGCGGCCAAGGCCTTTCAGGCCGAACTGGAGAGGCCAGGCTGCCAAATGATGTCAGGCGTACGCTGCCTGGAGAACCACCTGGTGGAAATGTTCCAGGTTCTCGGGTTGGAGAAGAAGCAGGTGGAGGCATACTCCCAGTATGTCTCCGCTGAGATGGAGAGGCTTGAACTATACCACCAGGCGGTCTCCAGGTGGCATCGGGCCGTGGAAGGGGCCGTGGAGTTCGCCGTGGCCCATGAGATGGAAGAGAACTGGGTGGCCTCCCTTCAGCCCTGTGCTGTGCCCCACCGCCTTTTGCCTTTCCCCAAAGTCCCGGGGGACAGGCCCAGAGACTAATCGTTTCCTTTATAAGTTTCCTTTCAGTGTTTGGTTTTGGTTTCATAGTGTTGTTGTTGTTTTGTTTTTGTTGTTGTTGTTTAAAAAGTTTTAATAAAAGTTGTTATATTTCTTGTTACGAGCTTCATTTAAACTGCCCAATCTTTTATTCCTATGTGCTGAAGTTCTGGCTGGCAGGTGGAAGAATCTCATACAACTTGTCAGTTCCTACCAGCAGCATCTAGCTGCCTCCACATGTAGTGTAGTTAAGATATTAACCCAAAGATGTGCCAGACAGCAGCAGGGTCTCAACTGCAGACAGCCCCCAAAGGAGGGGCAGGGCTTGTGTCTGTGTGGGTGTGCCAGAGAGAAAGAGAAACAGGCTCTTTTGGGAGCGGGCATCCATGGGTGAGTGCAGAGGAGTTGGCTGAGGGGGCAGGCTTTCAGGTGGGCGCCAGTGGCTGTTGGCCAGTCAGGCACAGGCATGAGCAGTGGCAGCACCCAGAATGCAATGACAGCCCCCCATGAGTGGAATGATGGTCCCAGAATCTCATTGATGGTTCCTGGGATGGGTGGGCATGACTGGCTGCTTCAGGTACAGGGGAATGACAGCCTAAAGACTATGGGAGTTGAATGATGTCCCTAGAATTAGTGCATGGTTGGGCACACTTCATTCAATCGTGCAATAGGTGTAGGTGGTAGGAGCAGGTACAGGAATGCACACAGGTAGGCAGGCACATACAATACATTGTGTTATATTCCATCTCATTCTGGTAGGCTTGCTGCTGGATGTGGGCATCAGGCAGACGAGCACAGATGGGAGTTCTTCCTGTTTCTAGCAGGTGGCAAGCTTGAGCTGGCCAGTCTGGCACAAACACCAGCAGCACCCAGAAGATGGTTCTTGGGACTGGATTGACTGCTTCAGGTACAGTGGAGTGACAGCCATTGGGAGTTTAATGATGTCCCTAGAATTAGTGCTTGGTTGGGCACACTTTAATCAATCAATGGAATAGGTGGTAGCAGGTACAGGGAGGCACACAGGCAGGCACATATAATACATTTTGTGTTATTGGGAGCACTACTTACAATCTGCTGCTGGCTGTTGCTGCTCCTTCCGGGTAGACTCTGGACCCTGCTGCTTCTCCAGGTCCCTGATGGCCATCTGTAGGGAGGAAAAGATTCACGAGTGCAGGGGTGCGGGGAAACTTCAGATTTGGACAATTCTTCCCACACTCCTGCCCCAAACCGGAAGTAGCTTGGGCGTCAATAAAAGAAATGCACCTACAGCTTGGGCTTTGAGCGCTACTTACCATCTGCCGCCGGCTGTTGCTCCTCCTGCCTGCTGCTTATCCAGGCCCCTGACAGCCATATGTAGGGAGGAAAAGATCTGTGAGTGCAGTGGTATGGGGAAACTTCAGACTTGGACAATTCTTCCCCCCTGCCCCAACCCAAAAGTAGCTTGGGCGTCAATAAAAGGAACACGGCTACAGCTTGGGCTTTGAGCGCTACTTACCATCTGCTGCCAGCTGTTGCTGCTCCTACCGGGAAGGCTCCAGGCCCTGCTGCTTCTCCAGGCCCCTGATGGCCATCTGTATGGAGGAAAAGATCCGTGAGTGTGGGGGTGCGATGGAACTTCAGACTTGGACAATGCTTCCCACCACCCCACCCCAACCCGGAGGTAGCTTGGGCATCAATAACAGGAACTTCCTATGGCTGCGCCGTAGGCTGCAATCTGGTAGCCGTGCGCTGAAGGGCCGTGGCCAAAGGTTGAAGCCCTTTGGGGCCCTTCAGTGTTTGAAGGGGGTTAGGGGGTGATATTAATGTGAGTATCCCAGTGCTTTTGTGCATACCATTTCAGGTGTTGGATGGCTACAGAGCACCTCACTTTTTCCCGAAACTTGCACGGTTGAATTGGAGGAATTACAGTGGTTGTTGATGGTGTTCCCCAGACCTAGTACTGGTAGGGGGCTTTGTGATATTTGTGTCAGCATTGGGTCAGAGGGATAAGAACTTTGGCACAATGACCAAAAGAAGTAGGGGGAGGGGGAAGAGAACTTGGTCTGTTAGAAGATAACTTCGGTTAGAGGACTTTCTCAAAAGCCCTCAGGTGGATAGGCCTCCAGAGAAACTAACTCTGCAAGCATCAGTAGGAAGATCTGGGGCTCCACCTGATGGTACTGAGATATCCTGTGATCCATTGCAAGAACCCTCGCAGTCGAGCCCTATACACCCTGTTGGCTCCTTGAATATGGAAGGAATATGTGGCGCCCCCTCCCCCCTCCTCCCAAAACTGGACGCCTCTCTTTCTGAAATTATGGGGAACCAATGTTTTTTTAATTGGTGATCTTGTGGCTAAGCTATATGCACAGCTGGAGGGTCTGAATACTAGGTTGGACTCTCAGCTCCTTCAGCTTAAAACTATCAGCCATATGATGAATGAGTGCAAGGACATAATAGCAGGGCTGGCTGATACGAGATGTGGGTAGGGAGGGAGTTCCAGGCATGTGGGGCAGCGAGGGAGAAGGATCAAAGGTGGTTAGGTGAGCAGAAGAAACCAGGGAGAGTGAGGGAGGGGACAAAGGAAGAGCAGCTGTCTCTTATACACATCTAGATGTGTATAAGAGACAGGCCCACAATGGAGGAACTGGGGTGGGGGCAGCTGCCAAGGCCATCGGCAGCTGGAGAGCGGCATGGCTTTCAAGAGAAAGTCAGGCGCCTGTTGGGTGAAATGATTGCACTGGATGGGCTGCCCTTCTTCATTGTAGAGGATATGGGCTTCAAGCGGTTTATTGGATTCCCGCCCCCCCCCAGTTTAAGCTGCCATCCCACACCACCCTGAGTTGGAATGTGGTGCCAGAGCTGTACAGGGCTTTAAAAGGGCTGGTGAGGGAGAAGCTGGCAGGGGCTGAGGGTGCCACCATGCACTTCACCACAGACCTGTGGTCCAGTCAAAATGAACAGCACACATAACTGGCGGTGATGGCGTACTGGTGGCAGGACCTGGAGGCAGCTTTGGGGAATGGAAGGAGGGGTCCCGAAGCAGGGTATATGTGGGCCCTGCTTCAGGCACAAGTAGTGGACAACCCCCAAACCACTAGGAACACTGAGGCATCCCTGACTACCATGGTGAGGGAGTGGGTCACGCCAGGTGAGCCCTTCATCAGGGGGTGTGTGGTGATGGACAACGCGACCAATATACTGAAGGCAGTTCATTACAGGGGCTTCACCAGCATCCCTTGCGCCGCACACACCCTTCACCTGGTGGTCAGGGATGCTCTGAGCTTGGGGGAGAAGGGGATTGGGGCAGGCACCCTTAGCTCCCTGATCGCACGGGGGAGGAAGCTGTCCGGGTTCTTTAACTGGAGTGTGAAGGGCAGCGAGCTCCTCTGGAGAAGCAGGCTGAGCAAGGCTCCCCAGTGCACCAGCTCATCCAAGATATCTCCACACAGTGGAATTCCACCTTCCTGATGCTCGAGTGGCTTCTTGAGTAGAAAACCACCCTGCATCAAGTTCAACTGGCGATGGACAGCGGGGCACCTCAAGGGTATGATGGGGTGGAATGGGAGATCCTTTTTCACACGGTCTTTGTATTGAGACTGTTCCTGGCTGTGACGGAGACCATGAGCAGCTCCACCGCTACCCTCAGCTTGGTGACCCCTCTGGTCCAGAGTCTCCACAGGAGGATGGACGAGATTCTCGGTGGGTGGGATTGTGGCCCTCAGGGCAGGAAACTGGCTTTTGAGGCATTTGACCTGGTGCGGCAGCTGAAGGCAGGGCTGAAGGCACGATTTGATGAGCTCCTGAGGCGGGAGGAATATGTTCTGGCAACAATGCTGGACCCAAGGGTCAAGGGCAACATGGCATGGAAGACACAGCTCTATGGCCACTGGAACGGTGACCTAGTGGAGAGGATCTGTCAGACAGAGTGGGCTATGCAGCAGGATGCCCCTGGGGATGGTGCGAGTGAGAGCAGCCACCCCATTCAGCCAGTTGGGTCTATCCCTGCCCCCAGTCCTAGCTGTCATAGCAGCAGCACCTCTACTGGCAGCAGCAGCAGCAGAAACAGCTCAGCCTATGTGCAGGCCACTCTGGGGAGCATGGGGTCCTCCACAATAGGGCAAACAGGGTGGCTGAGAGAAGTGGGGCAGGTGGTGCCCATGCAAAGTTATAAGATGGAGTACGATGGCACCTCAGCAGCTGTGGAGACCTACCTGGAGGAGGAGTCATGCATCAATCCCAGCAGCGATCCCTTGGCCTACTGGTGTGGCAAGGTCAACATGTGGATGGCCCTGTTGAAAGTGGCCAAGGGTGTACTGTCCTTCCCACTGAGTGTCCCCAGCGAGTGGGTGTTCTCTATGGCAGGGGACATTTGCTATGGCGGGGGACATTTGGCAGCTTACAACACCGATAAAAATAATTTAAAAAATCAACACAATTTAAAAACATCTAAAAACACCTACAACCCCACCACCCCACTTGCCTGGCTGGGAAGCAGACTGCAGCCAGCTTCTCCCCCAGTAAGTGATTCTTCCTCCCCTCCCTGACTCCAGACCCCATCCCTCACCTGTCTGTGCCTTCTAGTAGTGTAGAAGCAGAAGCAGGGGCATTCGATCAGGCTGGAAGATAAGGCTGTTCATTTACAAACAGCTCCTCCCCACGTGCTGATCAGAAGGTTGCTACTTTGTAAAGAAGGTTCCTCGAGATGTGTCCCAACATTCTCACAACTGGGTTCTGCACGCTCACACTATTCAAATAATAGACCACATGATGGTCTTGAGCTCCTCTAGTATAAAAAGAACCCTCCCCCTCTGAATGACAGTTCCTTTCAACCCTTTCTAGAAATATAAGAAAAGAATTCCATGCGGGGTTGGAAGGGTGGGTATTTGTGAGAATGTTTGGAACTGTCTCAAAGAACCTTTGTTTACAAGGTAGCAACCTTCTGTTCTTCTTTGAGTGGCTCCTCACATGATATTTTTACATGCCGGGTGGGGAGTCCATGGGTGCGCCAGTGCATGGATGGGGCATCACACGGCTGCACACACATCCCCACTTACCCACCACTCATCCACACCCACATAGTAACAAGCATTTCCCCCGGTTGCTCCGTGCGTGGGGATGAGTGTGGGGGGGGAGGTGAGTGGGGATGCATGTTAGACAAGTGCACACGCACCCCCACTCACCATGGATGTGTGCACCACATCATTCACACTGGGTTTGCCCAACCATGAACACACAGAAATCTACGTGTTCGTGGCTGGGAGGAGAGGCCCATGTAAAAAGGGCCACATTCTCACAACTGCCTTACTTATACTATCTTAGGTAGGAATTTAGGATGTAAAGCAATATCTATTCTGTCTTGGAAAATAAATCTGCATATATGGTTCTGAGATTATTATGGCTGCTTTTTCACTAACTCTTCTTAATGAAGTCATTGCTAACAGGAATACTGTCTTTAAACCTGGACCCCATAACCAGTTCATTTGCGCTCCCATATAATCAATTCATGCTGCCCCATGGACACAAATTAAATGGTTATGGGTGGGGGCAGCGTGAATTGATTATATGGGGGCGGGGGCACAAATGAACTGGTTATGGGGTGGGGGCAGCATGAACTGATTATGAGGGCACAACTGAACTGGTTATATATCTCTTTTCATGGGATAATGTGCTTAATAAACTAGCTGCATTTTGTGTGTTTTGTGTGTGTGATAGCAGCACCTCTGGACTGGTCGCACCGAATGCGTGCACTTGGCACAGGCGGCACCGGCAGCAACAAGCAACAGGCCCTGGAGGCGAGACTGGCAAAGCTCACCCCCTTCCCCATTAAGGTAGTGGATGCAGTCAGTCTCTGTGCCTGCCTCACTGCCCGCTTGGCTGCCCCTGAAGTGGAACCACTCCTGGGAAGTGGTGGTAGACACTCGTCTGGGGAGGGGGGAAGCATTAGTAGGCCATGTTTCTCCATGGTTGCTCAGAAGGGTGGAGAATGTGAATCCTTCCTGTCCAGAGGGTGTAAGTTTTATGTAAATTTATACATTTGCATAAGTAGGCTGGGCCTAATTATGCAAATTGGGCCCCGCACCAAGACTTCGCACATGGCCTCACAAACCCTGGGGCCAGTCCTGCCTCCTCCTCAATCTGGGCTACTGCTGCTGTGCTTCTGAGGTGCCTCCCTCCAAATGCCCAGCGCCCACCCTGCCCCCCTCCCCCCATCTCATACTAGATGTCCTTGGCTGGCTTATCTGACTGACCGCTTGATGCAGTGTTGCAGCATTTTGGGAAACAAACTGTAAGCCTGACAGCCAGCCTCTGGCTAGACGATCTCGGCCCGCCAATCTGACTGGCTCTCTCTCTCTCTCTCTCGCACTGCATAGTCTTCGCCAGCCTATCTGACTGCCCTGCCAAGGTCCCAGCCTGCCTTCCCTACTGCCTCTCATGCCACACTGTCTGTCTGCCCGTCCAGGTTGCCTAGCTCAAAGCCTTCCCCAGCCTGCCTGCCTGCCTCTCATGCCACGCTGCTTGTCTGCCCACCCAGGTTGCTGCCAAGCTCAAAGCCTACCTCAGCCCACCTTCCTGCCTCCCATGCCAAGGTTCCTGTCTGCCCTCCCAGGTTTCTGCCAAGCTTTATGCCTGCCCCAGCCCACCTGACCACCTCTCATGCCACACTGCCTATCTGCCAGCCCAGGTTGCTGCCAAGCTCAAAGCCTGCCTCAGCCTGCCTTCCTGCCTCTCATGCCAAGGTGGCTGTCTGCCCGCCCTGTCAACTCTGGGAGATGTGCCCCACTTGCCTGGTAATCCTGCTGCTGCTGTCTGCTGGTTCATGGAGAGAGAGAGAGAGAGAGAGAGAGAGAGAGAGAGAGAGAGAGAGAGAGGCTCTCTGCTAGAACAAGAGAGATGGGGTGGAGTGGGAGAGGTGTATCTAGCTCAAGCTGCCTGCCACCTGCCAGAACTAGTGAGAGCTCTCATTTGTGCCCACATCCACCAGCAAACCTACCAGAATGTAGGGAAAAACAACACACAACGTATTATATGTGCCTGCCTGCCTGTGTGCATTCCTCTATCTGATAAGAACTAGTGCATGATTGAATGAAGTGTGCCCAAACATGCACTAATTCTAGGGACATCATTCAACTCCCATAGGCTGTCATTCCACTGTACCCGAATCAGTCATGCTCGCCCATCCCAGGAACCATCAACGAGATTATGGGACCATCATTTCAGTCACTGGGGGCTGTCTAAAGAATACTAAAGGATATTATTCTAACCTGACAGCATGTCCTGTGCCCGGCTCTTGCTCCTCTGATGAGAAGCTGACCTCCACCACTGAAGGTCCAGCGGGAGCAACCTCAGGCTTTTCCTCCTCCACCACCTTGGCCTTCCTATAGTCCCCCCTGTTCAGCTTCACCCTCTTCATTTTTTTTCAAACACACCCACAAACAAACAGCCAAACAAACACACCCACCAACTCACCAATCAGCCAAAACAACACAGTCAAACCAACACACAGTCCAACACAGGCAAAACAAACCAAAGAAAACCAAACAGCCAGCCAGCCACAACACACACGCTCTCTCTCCACACAAGCTCTGCATGCACTCGAATTTCCAGTTTCCAATGCAATCAGGGGACCATGCAATACCTAGACCGATTTCTGAATGGCTGAACCGAACAGAATGACACCAAACCGAAGAACCGAACCCAGATCCTGGACTGAACGACTGAACCCAAATTCGGCTACCGAACCGAACGACCGAACAACCAAACTGCGATCTGTTTGCACATCCCTATTGGGGACCCCTTGACTCCTGTACAGTGACTCTCCCCCAAGAAAGTTAAAACTTGGGCAGAGAAAGTCCAGTGCTGCTGCTATGGCAGTGGCACCATCCCATGCACTGCCTGGTGGAGGGAATTTTGAGCACCAACTGGTGTAATTTCTCCTTTCTGATTTGCCCCCTGTAAAGAAAGGAATGAAGAGGTGGAGGAAATACTTAGCAAGTTTGCAAATGACAAAACTGGGAATGGTAACTGAAGGTAAGGGATTTTTTTTAAAAAATATTCTTGATAGGTGTGCTGAAATTAACAAAACTGAAAATAAACCAAGATAAATGTAAAGTTCTGCATTTGGGGAAGAAAAACCAAATGACCAAGTATAAGATGTAAGATGGGGGATACCTGGATTGGCATCAGTAAATACAAAGAGGATCAAGGATCTAGGTATTCTGGTTGATCACAAACTGAACATGAGTCAACAAGGTGGTGTGATTTCAAAAAATGCTAATGTAATTTTATGCTCCATTAACAGAAGTGTTGTCTCTAAGTCAGCAGAAGTAATAATTCTGCTCTATTCTGCTTTGGTGAGACCTCACCTGGAGCACTGTGTCAAATTTTGGGCACTTCATTTAAAGATGGACATTGACAAATTGGAAAAGGTTCAGAGGGTGACAAAGATGATGAAGGTCTTGGAAATGAATGGTTGAAGGAAATTTTTATGTTTAGCCTAGCAAAGTTAAAACTAAGGGAAGACATAATAGCAGTCTTCAAATATCTAAAGGTTTGCCACCAAGAAGATGGCAAGGACCTGTTCTGTATTGTTAGGACTAAAACTAATGAACTCAAGTTACAGGAAGGTAGATTTTGGTTAAATATCAGGAAAACTTCCTAACAGTAAGAGCTGTTCATAAATGCAACAAGTTGTCTAGGGAGGTTGCAGACTCTCCCTTACTGGCGGTTTTCAAAAAGAGTCTGAACAGTCATCTGCCAGGGACTTTGTTGCTGTAGTCATTCTGCATCCAGGAAGGGGGTTGGACTAGATGACCCTTTAAGACATCCCAAATGACTCTTGAAGACCTCCCAGATCTAAAATTCTAGAATTCTATGAATGACAACACAGCTTGAATGTGAGTCCATTCAGGATCAGTGCCACTCACAATTTGTGGTTGTTGCCTTGCATTCTTTTTGGCCTATCTAGCTATTTTCTCTATCTCTGATTAGTGTTTTTGTTCACAGTTCTCAGTAGCACTCGCTGTGATGCTTGCCACTGGTGTTTCCTTAGGGTACTAACTAGCTCATCAACACAGTCCCCTACATGAACCTCTGCCTAAGCATGCTTTAACTTCGTTCCCTCTCTTGTAGCCCTACTCTCTGTGGGCATGTTGACTTACTATGAAACTAATTGAGGATTTAGGCCTACTCCCACTTTGGCCTCCCCCAGGGGCATAGTGATAGGTGGGGCAAGTGAGGCCACTGTCCCAAGGTTCAGGTTTTCGGGGGAGGGAGCTAGTAGGTCTAATCCCATTGGGACATTAAAATTTCCTGCTTTATCTCTGCTGGAACCAGGGTGGCCGGATATGCAAATTATAGAGAACACCTATGAGAAATACAGGTTTCAGGGCTGCATGAGCCAATTGTAGTTCTGGAACCTGAATTTCTCATATGTAGGGTTCCCAGATATGCAAATTTTAGAGGACACATATGAGAAATACAGGTTGCAGGAATGCATTGGTTAGCCATGCAACCTGCATCTCTCATAAGTGTCCTCTAGAATTTGCATCTCTGCCCACCCTAGCCGAAACACACTGTGCCTACCCCAGTGAGTCAGGAACCACTGCCATGTCTGTCAGCTGCTGCCAGCCTACCCCCAGTCCCTCAGCGTTTCCCACCTGCCCCCTTACCTCCCCATACCCACCATTCCCTGAACCCCGGTCTTCTCAGTGCCTCACTCCTTCCCCCCAAACTCCCGTGCCTCCCTCCATCCTGGTGACAAGTATGAGGTCCAGTATTTTGACTTGTCCTGGGTCCCTATTAAACCTCACTATACTCCTCCCCCTGTCCCCGTACCACTGTCCTGGGTACTCCTCTTGGAACTATAGCCCTACTCCCATTTCAGTCTAAAGGCCACCTTGTTCTGCTGGAATTACACTGAAACCCCCTTGTGACTTGTCCCCTAGCTTCTCCTACTTTACCATGGAACCACAGCACAGGCATCTGCCTCTGATCCTCTCATAGGGTTACAGTAGGGTGGCCAGATATGCACATTTTAGAGGACACTTCAATGCAGCCCTGAAACCGTTATTTCTCATAAGTGCCCTCTAAAAATTGCATATCTGGCCATCCTATGATACAAGGTGGTCCAGGGACTCCTTCAAAGCCCCTTCTAGTGGTTGAGCTGGTGATATATGACTCTATTCCACTTTGGGTTTACTTGCCCTCCATGGGAGACCTCCACACTAGACCCACACCTTTGGGTAAACCCTCAGGACCCCTTTGGGCTTGCTTGTAACCCACTCCCAATAACACTTATCACTTGTTCACAACTATACAACTACCATGAGTCACATTACCCTATGGACTTCCTATCTGTTGTGCACAATCCCCTATTACATTTCCCTGTGAAACTGTGACTTCATAGGGTGAAAAGAGACATAACACTAACTAGGGTTATCACCTTCAGTTGTTTTTTACCTGTCACTTCCATTTTGGCCTATGGGAGAGTAAGAAAACTCCCCCCCCACACACACACACAGGTGGCAACCCTAAGACTGGGTGTCTTTAGACATAATGTCAATGGGTGTCTGAATGTGTGTTTTGACCTTGATATTGTGGAGGAATTTTTATAATAAAACCCTTATGGACTGAAAACCGAACAGAACCAGAGTAAAATGGAGGACAGATGGATGTCGGGTAAGAGAACCATCCTCTGCTGAAATAAACTTTAGCCTTCTTAACAAAAGCTAATTACCTTGACCATTCAGGCTGAGAACAGTTTCACACTGTTCTTTTTTTTACAAGTAGATAAGATCGATAACCTTGCAGCTGCATAAACTAATTGAATTGTTTAGACTTTTAGGATAGCCATATTGTTTGGGAACATACTTGCTGATTATGTAAACAATTCCTGTAGCCTTTCACTTTGTATGACCTTATTTTTGATTGACAACTTGTATCTATCTGCTTGAACCGGTATCTATAAAATACCTATGTAATTTCTGCTCGACAGACCAGTTTTGAATCCTTGCATAGGTTCATTTACTGCTCTCTCTCTTTGCGCTTTGAGATCATTAAAGAACTCTGACAGATTTTCACCAGCAGATTGTGAGTATGAGATTTTCTTCTACAATATGAACACTGGTTTGGCCCTGTGTTCACCATGTGACGCTGCTTAGACACACAACCCATCTTAGGACAAATCGATGTTTTGCTCTCCACCTGATCTCAGCACACAAGCACTGCTGCATTGTTGCCTATGTTGTACCTGGTAACATGCCACGTGATATCATTAGACACAACGTTAGCCACGTGTTCAGCCAAAACATGCACTAGGAATGGGCGAACAGATCGCGGTTCAGGTTCGGCCGTTCGGTTTGGCTACATTCAGTTCGTCCGTTCGGTTCGTCCGTTCGGTTAGTTCACCAGGTTTGGATTCAGCCGTTTGGTTTGGCCGTT
>QEPC01005153.1:154952-185051 GCA_003113815.1 Sphenodon punctatus
GTCAAAACCAACACTTTGATTTGAGCTCGGAGGACTATTGGAAACCAGTGCAGAGACCGAAGCACTGGTGTAATGTACTCCCAGCTTCCCAGTCCCACTAAGAGCTAGGCTACCACATTATGTACCAGCTTCAGCTTCCGAGTTGTCACCATAGGTAGCCCCATGTAGAGCACGTTACAGTTGTCTAATCTCTGAAGGTATTACTGGGGGTGCCTAAGAGCACCCCAGTTTGCCTTCTACATTTAGAAACGGGGCTGAATCCTCTGAGTGTAAAGTTGGCTATTAATCCTCTGATCTATTGGCTAAGGGTGGGTGAAATGATGGAAGACAGGTTGCCACGTTTGTGCCTGGAGGTAGCTAATACCTGGTCTGCCTGCAGGGTATGATTGAGCAGAGTTGGGAGTCAATTGCAGAATCTGGGTTTATCGCCTGAAATGCTCAAGACCTTGCCACTTAAGGAACGGAAGTTAGTCATTGCGAGGCAACTCATGGCTCAGGCAATACAGCGGGATTTGGGGGCAATTCAGGTGTTGAAGTGTGCTCCATTTTATAAATTTTTTAAAAGTACCTCTGGCTGTGAGGTGTATTTAAGACTGATTGAGGACCCTGAATCCCGCAGAGCCTTGACACTCTTAAGATTCGATCTTCTCCCCTCTAAGGTGCTCCAGGGGAGATGGGACGGTATCCCGTAAGGAGAGAGGATATGCTCTTGCAACTCTGGACAAATTGAAGACTTGATGCACTTATTATTTATTTGCCCTCTCACCTCGTATTGGAGGGAATTCTATCTTGTAGGGATGTGCGAACAGGTTGCGGTTCGGGTTCAGCCGTTCGGTTCGGTGCTTGCGTTTGGTTTGGGAGTTCGGTCGATCGTCAGCTTCATGTTCGGGCGTTCAGTTTGGTAATGTTTGGTTCGGCGTTTGGAAAAATATTGCGAGAGTGCGTGATTGCAACGGAAACAGGAAATTCGAGTGCATGCGGAGCTGTGTGGCGCATGAGTTTGTGTTTGACTGGGTGGCTGTTCACTTTGTGTGTTTTGGCTGTGTTGGGTGTGCTGTTGTTGTTGTTGTGGTTGGTGAGTGTTGGTGTGTGTTGTGGGTGACTGACTGTGTTTTGGCTGTGTTTGTGATTTTTTTAAAAAAAAAAAAATGAAGAAAGCTGTGGTGCTTATTACCCAGCTGGGGGCAAACTTGCCGCATGAGGAGGAGGAGAAGAAGGAGGAGGAGGTTGCTGCCCATACTACACCTCTGGTGGTGGTGCCCGGCTCCTCGGACGAGGAGCAAGTGGAGCAAGCGGCAGCCTCAGGAGCTGCTGGCAGGTTTGTAAACTTTTTTTTAGCTTCTCTACACCCCCCCAAATAAGGGCAGGATTTCCACACGCCAGCCACTGCCAGGGACTTTCTAGTTGTAATCCTTACCTAGCATCCCCTAGCAGCCCTGGGAGGGCAGGATTGGCACGTGCCAGCCAGGCAGGGTCCCCTAGCACTAGCAGCATCTCCTAGCACTCTCTGTATGACACAGAGAGAGAGGGAGGGTACTGTAGTGTGGGGTGCTCTGGTACAAGCAGCACCCCCACCCAAACATATGCCAGGCTACCAAGGCTCTCCAGGGACACTCCAGTTGCCATCCCATTCCCTACGCACCCCCAAATAAGGGCAGGATTTGAATGTGCCAGCCAGGGGCTTTCTAATTGCAATCCCTAGAACCCAAGGAGGGAGGACTAGAGGCATCATCTTAAATGCATGACACTTAGGTGTTGTTTGTGTTCCTGTTTCAGAGAGGATTCGGATGCCAGTCCCAGCACTGGTGCCAGGCCACGGAGGACACACAGGTGGAGGTCAGCAGTGCCACACACAGACAGACCAGGTCCAACATCTGGAATTTTTATGATAAGGAGGATGGATTCGCCATCTGCAAGGTAAGGCATGGGGGCTGGAACAACAGGGTATGCATGCATGCATGCGTTGCCCTCTATGACCTGTTATGAACGGAACTCCCCTGAAGAGAGAGATTGGTGCCCACCCACTTGTGGAGACAGAATGCAGGCAGGACTTGACATAGACTATTGGTCTGACACAGTATGGCACTTCTTATGTTCCTATCTTTGTTTTTATGCTCTTTAGATCTGCAAGAAAAGATTCTGGAGGCAGAGAGAGGGCACCACATCTGGGCTAATCACCCATATAGAGAAGGCCCACGGGCAGAAGGTGGCTCAGGCCCAAGAACCTTGCGTGGCTGTGGAGCAGCAGAATAGGGGAGGGAAGGCAAGACAGAAGCGGCACCACGTGCGAAGTCCTTCCCCCCCTCCAGCTCAGATGTGGAGCCCCCCCCAGAAGCAGGAGTCTGCAGCAGCAAGGGCCTTTCATGGCGAGGTGCAGGGAACCAGCTGGGACTTTGTGGACCGCCTCCAGGTAATGGAAGACTGACTGGTGGAACAGTTCCAAGTGGTCGAGTTGAGGGAGAAGAAGGTGGAGGCATACTCGGAGTACGTCTCCAAGTATGTTTCCACTGAGAGGGCCGACCTGGAGCTCTTCCACCAGTCGGTCTGCAACTGGTGGGTGGCTGTGGCAGGGGCCATAGAATATGTTGTCCAACACAGCTATGAAATGCCGGCAGGTGCGGCTCCTGCCCCTAGGTCCCCTGCATCACTCATGCCTTTCCTCCAAGTTCTGGGGAGGGGGGGCAGGCCAAACGACTAATTAGTTTGTTAGTGCATAAGTTTCCTTTCTATTTAAAAATGTTTGGTTTTGGTTTTATAAATTTGTTGCTGTTGTTGTTGTTTTATTAAAGTTATATTTGTTGTTGTTGTTATGAGCTGACCTGTCCAATCTTTTATCCCTCTGTGTTTAAATTCTGGCTGGCAGGTGGCACAATCGCATACAGCTTGTAGATCCCTACCAGCAGCACCTGTCACCCCACGTAGCGTAGTTATTAATCCAAAGATGTGCCAGAAGCAGGGTCTCACCTTGCAGATGGCACCCAAGGAGGTGCAGAGTTGTGTTTGTGTGGGTGGGTGTGACAGAGACAAACAGAAACAGGATTCTTGGTAATGGGCAGCAGGCGGCAGGAGTGGGTGGTCGGAGGGGCTTTTATATCCAGCATCTTTAGCGGGCATCCTCGGGTGGGTGCGGAGGAGTAGGCTGTTGGGGGGGGGGCAAGCTGGCATGTGGGCACCGGGCTTCTGGATGCAGTGGAATGGAATGCAGTCCGCAGTGACTGGAATGATGATCCAAGAATCTCATTGATTGTTCCTGGGATGGGCAGGCATGACTGATTTAGGTACAATGAAATGACAGCCTATGTGAGTTTAATGATATATGTCCCTAGAATTAGCGCATGGTTGGGCACACTTCATTCAATCAAGCAATAAGTGGTAGCAGTGGGTACAAGAATGCACACAGGTAGGCAGGAAGGCAGGCACAGAATCTCATACAGCTTGTCGATCCCTACCAGAAGCACCTGGCACCACGGGTATTGTAGGTAAGGTACATTGACCCCAAGATGTGCCAGCAGAAGCGTCTCAACTTGCAGACAGCCCACCAGGAAGAGCAGGGCTTGTGTCTGTGAGGAGGTGCCAGAAAGAAAGCGAGAGAGGCTCTTTGGCAGTGGGCATCAGGCGTTGGGTGCTGTTGGTCAGAGAGGTGCTTTCAGAAGCATCAGCAGGCATCTGTGGGTGGGTGTGAAGGAGTAGACTGGGGGAGGGGGACAGGCTGGTGTGTGGGCAGTGGTGGCCAGTGGCCACTGGCCATTGGCAAGTCAGGCACAAGCAGTGGCAGCATCCAGCTGATGGATCTTGGAACTGGAGTGACTGCTTCTGGATGCAGTGGAATCTGTCTCTTATACACATCTAGATGTGTATAAGAGACAGGACTTAGGGAGTTGAATGATGTCCATAGAATTAGTGCTTGGTTGGGCACACTTCATTCAATCATTGATCAATCATGCGATAGGTGGTAGCAGGTACAGGGAGGCACACAGGGAGGCACATATAATATGTTTTGTGTTTATTTCCATCTCCTTCTGGTAGGTTTGATGCTGGATGTGGCCAAGGGCATTGAGCATGAGCACAGATGAGAGCTCTTGCTGGTTCTGGAAGGTGGCAGCTTGAGCTGGATGCACCTCTCCCCATTTGTCTAGCAGCGGGCAGCCTATCTCTCTCTCTCTATGTCCATGTACTGCAGGTGACAGTATGGATGGGAGCGTGTCTGTCTCTCCTTTTAGCAGTGGAGAGACTTTCTCTCTCTCTCTCTCTCTCTCTCTCTCTCTCCTTAGCCTAGACAGGAGCTTGTTGCCATCAGAACAGGCATGCCATGGGGGTGGGCAGTTTCTTGGACAATGGCCATGAGCAACAGGTTGCTACTACCTTGTGGAAAAGGTTTATCCTGCTGGCTCCCATCATTCACACTGAGTCACCCAGCGTCCCATACCCACATGGACTTGTCTCATATCCCTAGTAAGGGTTAGAGTGGAACTGTCACTCTCAAAGGGGAGAGTGCTGCTTCTTAGCCTAGCGAGGAGCTTGTTGTCATCAGAGCAGGTTGTTGCCTTAAACACTACAGGATGACTTAGTTTTATGGAAGAAGGGGACCCTGGCTCTCTGTGTGAGGAATGATGGCCCCAGACCCATCATGGTGGGTCCTGGGGCTAGAGTGACAGCTTCTAGATAAATATTGGCCACAGCCCTCCCTGCCTGTAACTTGGCCCCAGGACCCTGATGGCGGGTCAAAGGGCTGGAGTGGCTGCTTCTTGATGTAGTTGAAGATTGGCTCTCTGTGCGAGGAATGATGGCCTCAGACCCATCACGGTGGGTCCTGGGGATAGAGTGGCAGCTTCTAGATACATATTGGCCACAGACATATTGGCCACAGATACATATTGGCCCCAAGCGATCTTCAGGAGAAACTCTTCCACAGCAAGATGCATTGCTCCTTATGCGAACATCAGTTGAACGTGTGTCAGTGGGTCCTAATAGATAGCCAAGCACCATTCTGTCTCTTCCACCTCTGCCTTCCGCCCCCAGGAGTCCCAAATTTATGGTGCTTTTTGTGCTGCCTCACTGTTTTGCTGTTTCCTAGATCTTAAAGCAGCATTTGATACCATAGACAGGGAGCACCTCTGGTTGAAACTAAGTAAGTCTTCTATTGATGTCTGCTTGCTATTTCTGATAGTTAAACTTCACCAGGATAATTTTTTGCAGGTGCATCCTGCTTGGAATGCTCCACTTTCGAATGACATCCCACTTTGCAGAGGAGTTTGACAGGGCTGTATACTAGTCCCTGCACTGTTCAATCTTTACGTTAATGACCTGATTCCCTTTATGTTAGAAAACAACATGCATGCTCCGAAGCTGGGTGCCAGGAGACTACCCATCCTTCTTTACGTGGACAATACAGTATTGCTATCAATTACCCAAGTGGGTCTGCGTCAAAGAACAATTACGATCTTAAAAATATCTTGGGGTGGTTTTCCCTTCATCTTGCCACTGGACTTCCCATTTTGAAGCAGTCAGATCGCAGACCCGGAAAACTACTAGTACCATTGTGAGTTTTTTTTATTCCCATGAAGGGAAATTAGCAGGCCCGGCCCTGTGCCTTTTTAAGGCTAAAGTAATTATGAAGCTGTTGTACGCTGTGGCTATCTGGGGGCTTCCCTTTCTAGATAAGTTTGAAAGTATACAGAACTGCTTTCCACGTGCAATTTTGGGCTTACTGCTTTGTGTCCCCCAGGTACTTTTGAGGGCTGAAACAGCAGTGACATCTATTATATCCTTGGCGTTAATAGGTATCTTGAAATTCTGGCTGAAAGTGGTATTTTTTCCATCTTCATCATCATCAATTCTGTCATTTATTGCAAGTTCTAACATCTAACAAGGGAAGCCCAGCAGGAGATATGCTTTCAGCAGCCTTTGAGTGGGCAGCATTGCTCAGTTGTGGGACAGGAGTCAAGAGAGCCCAGTTCTAATTCCTGGTTTGGAATACTCTGCATTTCAGCTTTCCCTGTTCTAACCCAGAGGGCTACACTTATTGGAGCTCACAGAAGAAATAACCTGTATAGGAATGAGTGGGGGAACTGGGTTTGGGGTACACAGCTAGCAGTGCTCTTGTGCATTCAGTCTCTTTACAGTCTGACCTTGGGCACTGAAATGCTTCCCCATCTCTCTGCAAGACTGTGTGGGACTTAGTGAGGCAGGTCCTCAGCTGGTGTAAACCCAGTGAAACTTTACTGACTTCTAGCTGAGGATCAGGGCAGAGTAAACCTCTTCATTTGCACAATAAGTGCTCAGTTTGCCAGGCCCTTCTCAAATCAGTCTTCAGGCCACTGCTGTGGCTTGCTTTTCTGTTGTTCCCTGTCCCCATGCCACAGAGAAGTGGCGCCAAGGGTTCTCAACACATCTTTAGCTGCTGAAGGTCTGAGCATTGAAAGTGCAGCAGTAGCTGGGCAGTTACCTCCCCAGGATCTGCTTTAGCCTTTGAAAATTACCTGTTCCCCTTTTAGGATGCCACTGAGAATTTTCCTGGGCTTATAAAACTATCTCATCCCCCCTCCCCCCAATTTCCCTGTTGATTGCCTAGTGTTAGGTCCTGGTGCATATTGGGAGGGTAATGGCCTGAGAGCCCCAGGACATGTCAGTTGCAAAGGCTAGGCCAGTGTGCTTCCCCTCCCCCATGGTCTCTGGCAGAACTGGGCATGGTGGCTGACTCTGTAGCCATGGTAGCCATGCCCATTTGAATCACTTCCCAAGTACTGCACCTGCACGAGTGCTCTGCAGCAGTGCCAGTCGGCGGCCACAGATGCTCCCCACCCCCTCCCACCCATCACCTTACTTGTTGGAAAACACCCCTTGACCATATCCTCTAGCAACAAATTCCACAAGCTAATTATGTGTTCAATGAAAAAATACTTTATTTTATTTGTTTTAAACCTGCTGGCAACTAGTTTCATGGAGTGTTCCCTATTTCTAGTATAATTTGAGAGGGTAAACAACAACTCCCTATTTATTTACTTATTCCACTTCACTCATGAAGTTATAAACATCTCTATAATATCCCCTCTCAGTCATCTCTTCTCCAAGCCTCTCCTCATATGGAAGCCATGCTCTTCTCTGTACTTTTTCAGTTCTACTATATCTTATTTGAGACAGAGTGACCAGAACTGCACACAATATTCAAGGTGTAGTCTCACCATATAATTATATAGCAGTATTATAATATTTTCTGTTTTCTTCTCTACCTCTTTCTGAACAATTCTGAACAATTCTGAACAATTCCTAAGATTCTGCTTACCATTTTGACCACTACCACACACTGAGCTGAGGATTTCAATCATGTATTGTCCACAATGACTCCAAGATCCTTTTTCTGAGTTGTAACCCTCTAATATAGAACCCAGCATTATGTAGATAATATTTTAGATAGTTTTCCCCTATGTACATCAATTTGCACTTGTCAACACTGAATTTCATCTGTCATTTAGTTTTCCTGTCTCTGAGTCTTGCAAGTTCCTCCTGTAATTCCTCATAGTCTGCCCCAGTCTTAATGATCGTTAATAACTTTGTGTCCTCTGCAAACTTGATTACCTCACTATTTACACCCTTTTCCAGGTCCTTAATAAAGATATTAAACAACATCAGTTCCAATACAGACCCCTAGGGTACATCGCTATTTACTTCCCTCCATTGTAAAAACTGACAATTTAGCCCTACCATTCGTCCCACACCCCAGAATAAGATGAGCACACATGTTTAGTATTTAACAGTCACACTCTTTATTCAAATCCATACAATCCAATTTCAGATCATCTGGGGATGGGCCATGCCCAGTCCTGGGACCAGTAGCACATTATAACCAAAGAAGTTTCAGGTGGCCTGCCATACACTCAGATCACTCAGTGACCTATACTTTAGGTCACTCTACCCCCACCCTCCAGCCACCCAGCTTGGTTGGGCAGGCATGTTGGATTACTGGTAATGCCAGGTGAGCAATAACAGTTCTGTATGACCTGATATGCCCTCGTGAACTACCTTCACTCTATGTTCTATAAACTAGGTCACTCTCTCCACTAGCCACCCAGCTGGGTTGGTAATGCAGGTCATATGACCAGTGATCTTGAAGAGTTGAGGAGGCCATCATCCAGCCGGAACCATCCATGTCCCAGGTGCATCCCATAGGGAGTGCAGACTTGGCTGCCCCCCCTGGGTTGATGGCTGGAACTTGGCTGTGCTTTCACTTGATTCAGTCATTCAGCCCCCATCTCATATGAATATGTATCCGTGAAGTGCTTAACCATTCAATTTCTCTTTCTAACCTAACTGGACACCTGCCACAGCAAACCACCAGCAACCTCTTGGCTGGATTTGCACCCCATCCCCAGATAGCCTGGACCTCCCCAGAACTCATCCTGCACAATTCTTAGAAGCAGGTCGAAGTATGCTATTGAAGTGTGGCCAACAAATCACCTGCTTCGGAGGTGAGCAACCGGTGAACTTTCAGTCTTACTATGCCATTTTGCCTGGCTCTACCATGAGTGTTGGACTGCTTCTTGAATGGTCTCCTGTAGTAGGGGAGTGAGCCGCTGCTAACACCCGCTCAACCTTCTTCCAGACATAATTCCAGGGAACTCAATCTGGTAACTGTAATCCCTCATTTACTCTGCTGCTGAGTAGTGGTATCTACAACATAAGGGACCAAGGGAATGAATGAATATGTATTCCATCACCAATCATGGATCTGGCAAGTCGCTCTTAGAAAGAACCTGAACTGACACCTCAGTACATGTCCCCTTTGGACCTGGGCTGAGCCCAGGGGGTACCCAGTCACTGATATACCTTGTAGTGACTATGACTTAATTTTGTTGGGGAAGGCGGAGTCACAATCGGACTCCTGGGATACTGCCCCATGTACCTGGAGCATGGGGGAAGGGGTTCCCCCAAACATACATGGTCACAGAAGCCACTATGGGTGAATGTCTAGAGTACCGCAGCATTCAATGGTGACTCATTAGACTGTATAATCCCTAGGATAGGGTGCTCCCTGATACATGCCCATAGGGGATGTCACCCACTGGTAAGCCATGGGGAGGAACTGAGGCACACACAGCCCCCCAGGTGGGCCCATCCAACTCACTCTCTGACTGGCAAAGCCTCAACCCCACTTCTGCCCTGTGGGCAGATATAGGATACCTGCAACTGTTCGTGGTGGTGGCGCAGTGAGGAAACCCAAGTCCTTCTGCTCTAAAAATACCTGTCACTGATGTCCACCATCCCTGATGAGATGATGCTTCACCCCTGGAAAAGAAGCTCATTAGAAAAAAACAATGTAATCTCAGTCAAGATGTGGCCCCACATGTGCTTTTCAGTCACACTGTTGTCAGGTTGAATTGCCTCAAGAGATCACTGTGGCCATAGGCAGGCGACATGCCTATTGATCCACTGATATTGGGCCATCCTCATTTTGCCTATCCCCGTTCCTGATTCAATGGGACACAACTAAGTCCTTTTAGCTGGAAAGCAATGGTCCCTTGTGCCCATGCTTAGGGGTGCTGAGGTGTGGTTGTGTTAGCACTGTTAGGAATAGGCGCATGCACATTTCCAAATTATGCCTACTGAAAAAAGGTCCCTGTGAGCCTGCCCTTCGGGTTGCAGTGACCTCATGCAGTGTTTTGTGTGTTACGCTATTTTAAATGCCCCATGAGAATTCCTGGCATGATGTCGTGATGGTCCTCATGGCCTGGGCCCCTGTGCTTCTTCCCCAGCGTACATTCCAGTTGGTCTGGGCTTGCAATGCCATTCCCTTTGGCTACCTGAAACTCAGGAGGTCTCTCCAATATGGCTCATTTCATGCCAGCTGATGCACGCTTTCCCCTATTGCCACCCCGTTTTAATGGTCCAGCAACTTGGGGGGTGGCTGAGGATGTACAGGCAACCCTTTAGCTCAGGGGTTCTAACCTTTTCCACAATCATGAGCACTGGAGTGATGTAAGTGACTAGCTGGGAGCACTGCACAATTTGCATGTATAACTTCCATAAATATGCATATTCTTAATCTATGCATTAACCTATGCATTAAATTTGATTTAACTCAATTCAATCGAAATTGAGATAATCAATCAATTAATCCCAAGTCTCATTGACTTTAATGAATGAAGTACTGTTCCAAATTACTTTAGAGCACTACTGACAGCTGGCATGGGGAGCCCTTTCAGGCACTTTCAGAGCACTCCTGACTTAACTGCTTCTGCTGGACCTCCCAGGAATACTAATACACTCTGATTATGTGCCCGAATGGTGACAATCCATCAGGGCCTAAGCTGCCTCTGCTGTTTGATGACAGGCGTGGCATGTGTTGGAACTGTCGGCCTAATTGGGTCCCCCAATTATACTTGCAGGTCCTGGCGGGGTGAATGTGTCAGGTCCTATGTTTTGACCCGATGCAACTGCTGTGCCTGACTGCAAGCCTTGATGTGTATGACCCTGGATTTCGAATGGTCTCCCTACCTCCAAGCACTTATTGCATAATGCCCACACAGTCACTTCCCTAGGTGGAACAGCATGGCTAGCTACCGCCAATAATGTTTGCACAGTCCCCCAGCAAATCGCCGAGCACACTGACTTGCCAGAAATGGGGGTGTTTCAAATGGCTGGGCCATTTGACACAGGTTGTCCAATTGCCTGAAATGTCCAGCACTAGTAGAACCCTTGCTCTCTGATGATGGTGTGTGCCCAGACTGCTTTTTTTGCTGATTTTGCATTTACAGGACAGGGACAATTATCGCCCTTGCATTCAGTTCCAAAGTGGCACACAGTCTCCACCAATGTTGAGGGGAAGTAATCTCTGTCCTTATCAGCTCCTTCGCAGGCTTGGACATACCATTCCCACACATGAGCTAGTGCAAGAAAAAAAACTTACTCTTTCCATTAGAATTAGGGGGATTTGCTTCCAAAGACTTCCTGCCTTTCTTGGCATGGGGAAAATTATTGTCCCACCGTCTTGTGTTACAGAAAATTGTTCCTCCCCCTGTGCCCATATATGTGTACAGATTTCTAGTCCTAATCTCCATTATCAGAGTGTTTGGTCATTTTACCATCTCATTGCCACCAAGACTAGTAAGAGTGATTTCTGTGTTATTATTATTATTATTATTATTATTATTATTATTATTATTATTATTATTATTATAAACATTTATATAGCGCCGGTCACGTACCTGGTGCTGTACAGAACATAGACATAGATGCGGTTCCTGCCTCTGGCTTACAATCTAAAAGACAAGAAGGGGGAGACAGGAAGAGGGGACAGTGGGAGAGACAGGGGAGAAGGCAAATAAACATTCAAGCGGATTATTATTATTATTATTATTATTATTATTAACAAACATTTATATAGCGCCAGCAGTGTGCCTGGCACTTTACAAAGTAATAAAATAGACACGGTCCCTGCCCCTAGGGCTTACAATCTGAGAGACAGGAGCTGGGGGAGAGACTTAGGAAGGGGAACAGAGGGAGAGACAAGGGGTCTAACATTCATGAAGATGCGAGGTCTCAAGTGCACGTACTTGGCTTGGTTACGATGAGAATGACAGCAGGCAGGTCCATGTTGCAAGGATAAGGGTAAACCGATCGTAGGTATAGGAATAGTGGCTCAGCAGGATAAAGAGTCAGACAGAGCAGAGCGAAAGAGGTGAGTTTTAAGGAGAGATTTGAAGGTATGAAGGGAGGGGGCAAGGCGGATGTGGACAGGGAGGGAGTTCCAGGCATGGGGGGCAGCAAGTGAGAAGGGACGAAGGCGCTTAGGGGAGCAGGGAAGGCGTGGAAGGGTGAGAGAAGGGACAGAGGAGGAGCGAAGTGCACGGGCTGGAGTATGGAGGGCGATAAGTGCAGAGAGGTAGGGGGGAGCAAGGTTGTGAAGAGCTTTATAGGTGAAGACTAGGAGCTTGTGCAGGATTCGTTCAGGAAGGGGAAGCCAGTGAAGCGAAGAGAGGAGGGGCTGCACATGGTTGAAGCGACTGGCGAGGTAGATGACCCTGGCAGCAGAGTTTTGGACAGAGATGAGGGGAGAAAGGTGAGACCGGGGAAGGCCAGTGAGAAGGAGGTTACAGTAATCGAGGCGAGAGATGACCAGAGCATGAACAAGAGTTTTGGCAGACGAGACAGAGAGAAAAGGGCGAATCTTAGCAATGTTATGGAGGGAGAAGCGACAGGATTTAGCAACAGAGTCAATGTAGGGTTTAAAAGAAAGGGGTGAGTCAAAGATGAAGCCTAGGCTACGGGCTTGGGGGACAGGCAGGATGGTGACTCCATCAATAGTTATTGACAGTGAGGAAGGAGAGGAAGGATGAGGGGGGAAGATAAGGAGTTCAGTTTTAGCCATGTTGAGTTTGAGTTGACGTTGAGACATCCAGGTAGAGATGTCAGAGAGACAGTTGATGAGACGAGCTTGAACAGAGGGAGAGAGAGAGGGAGTAGAGAGATAGAGTTGAGTGTCATCAGCATAGAGGTGGTATTGGAAGCCATGGGAGGCAATGAGTTTGCCTAAGGATGAGGTATAGATCGAGAAGAGGAGAGGGCCAAGAACAGAGCCTTGAGGAACACCAACTGAGAGGGGGAAGGAGGAGGAGGTGGAGTTGGAGAGAGACACATTAAAGGAGCGGTCAGAGAGGTAGGAGGAGAACCAGTTATGGACAGAGCCACAAAAGCCAAGGGAGTGAAGGGAATCCAGCAAGAGTGAGTGGTCAACAGTATCGAAGGCAGCAGAGAGATCAAGGAGGACAAGAATGGAATAGAGACGTTTAGATTTAGCCACCAGAAGATCGTTGGTGATCTTAGCGAGAGCAGTTTCAGTAGAATGAAGGGGGCGGAAGCCAGATTGGAGGGGGTCAAGGGAGGAGTTGGAGGATAGGAAGTCAAGGCAGCGGGAGTAGACAACACGTTCAAGCAGCTTGGAAGCAAAAGGAAGGAGTGAGACAGGACGATAGCTAGAAGGGTCAGAGGGGTCAAGAGTGGACTTTTTGAGAATAGGAGAGACTGTGGCATGTTTGAAGGCAGAAGGGAAAGAGCCAGTAGAGAGGGAGAGGTTGATGATGTGCAGGAAGGAAGGGGCGACAGTGGGAGTAATGGAGGTGAGGAGGCGGGAAGGAATGGGATCAAGGGGGCAAGTGGAAGGGTTGGAGGAGGAGAGCAGAGAGGAGATTTCCTTAAGGGAGGCAGGGGAGAAGGAGGACATGAGAGAAGGAGGGGGAGGAGGGAGAGGGGTGGGAGTGGGAAGAGAGGAGTGGGAAGCGATGTCGAGGCGGATCTTGTCTATCTTGGAGGTGAAGAAGGAGGCAAGATCCTGAGCAGAAAGGGAAGAAGGAGGGGGAGGACAGGGAGGCTTGAGGAGGGAGTCAAAGGTAGAGAACAGGCGGCGAGGGTCCCGAGAACAGGACTCAATGCGGGAGGCATAGTAGTGTTGTCTAGCAAGGGAGATAGCAGAAGTAAGGGTGGAGAGACAGAATTTGAAGTGAAGGAAGTCAGCGTGAGAATGGGATTTGCGCCAGAGTCGTTCAGCAGCACGAGTGCAAGAACGGAGGTGGCGGATACTAGGGGTGAGCCAAGGACGGGGGTTGTGGGAGAAGGCAGGGCGGGAAGAGAGAGGGGCATGGGAGTCAAGTGTGGAGGAGAGAGAGGCGTTGAGAGCAGAGACAGCGGAGTCAGGGGAGGAGGAAGAGAAGACTGTAGGAAGAAGGGGAGAGAGAGAGGAGGCAAAGTCCAGGGGATCAATAGCTTGAAGGTCACGGAAGGGGCGTAGAGAAGGGGAAGAGGAGGGGGGACAGTGGGAAATGTTGAAAGAGGCAAGGAAGTGGTCTGATATAGGATGAGGATCGAAGGAGAGATCAGCGACAGAGCAGTTTCTAGAGAGGACAAGATCAAGAGAATGGCCATTAGTATGGGTGGGGGAGTTGGTCCAAAGGTGGAGGTTGAAGGAGGAGGCTAGGGAGAGGAAGCGAGAGACTGAGGGCTGAGATGGGTCATCAACATGAATGTTGAAGTCACCAAGGATGAGAGTGGGGATATCAACAGAGAGGAAGAAAGTGAGCCAGGACTCAAAGTCAGAAAGAAAGGAAGAGAGAGGACCAGGGGGACGGTAGATGACAGCAACACGTAGATGGAGGGGGGAGTAGAGGCGCACGGAGTGAGCCTCAAAGGTATGGAAGGAGAGAGAGGGGGGAGGAGAAATTGGTTGGAACTGACAGGATTTAGCAAGAAGGAGGCCCACCCCACCACCCCGTCCTTCAGGGCGGGGTTGGTGAGAGAAGGAGAGACCCCCACAGGAGAGGGTAGCAGGCGTGACAGAGTCCGAGGGAGTGATCCAAGTTTCAGTAAGGGCAAGGAGCTGGAGGGAGCGAGAGAGGAAAAGATCATGGATATAGGGAGCTTTACTGATAGATGAGCGACAGTTCCAGAGGGAGCAGAAAAATGGTAGTTGATGAGGGGGGAGGCAAGGAATAGGGATAAGATTGGGAGAAGGGGAGCGTCGTGGTAGGCTAGAGACAGGAGGAATAGGGATAAGATTGGGAGAAGGGGAGCATCGAGGAAGGCTAGAGACAGGAGTGGAAGGGGAGCAATGAGAGAAAGTAGCCAAGGGAGCAAAGGATGTATGGGGGAGGTTAGAGAGTGGTGATCGGTTGGGGGGAGGAAGAAGCTGGGAGGAGAAAAGTAGAGGAAGAAAAAGATGGACAGGAAGAGGAGAAGGAGAGGAGGGAAAGAAAAGGCGAGAAAATAGGGCAGACATGTTAGTGAGTAAGATAGGAGGGGGAAGTACAGTAGAAAAGAAATGGAGAAAAGTACCTGTAAGGCGCGCGCCTTTAGGCGCGCGCTTTTCGGCCCGCTGGTCGGTGGAGCTTGGGGCGGCAGGAAGGCCAAGCCCCAGGAGAGTCGTGGTGTCCTCGAGCGATGACAGCCGAGGATGCTGGGAGCGTATGCAGACGAGCTGCAACCTCACCAGTTCTAAGCGGCTGCGAAGTCTCAGGTGTGTGTGCTTGGCTTGGTTACAATCAGGTTGGTTGCAGCAGTCTGCAGAGGAGGGCAGACTGGAAGTATATGGGGAATGACTAGCAGGCATTTGGAAAGGCGGCAAGGAAAAAATGGGACTTGAGGAGGGATTTGAAGGAGCGGAGGGAGGGCACATGGGGCACTCTGGTAGGGGCATTTTAACCCAATTTAGTAGTCCTTTGAACAACGCTGTGGAGTAGGTTAGGCTGAGAGCATATTGTGACTAGCCCAGGAGACCCTGGAATTCCTGGCATGGGCAATGCTAGCATGTGGGGCCATCCTGCCACTAAGACTTGGTACTCCCCCATTTTGCCATCACCCTAGCAAGGTATGGTTTGAAGGCCCATCAGTCTATGTATCCCCGATCACCGGTGATCTGGAGGGGGCAAGGACACTGACAATCCCATCATCACTTAAATACAAGAAATTGGGTTAGATAGGTCACTTACTCCCATTAACGGAGAAGGCTGGCTCATTGCGTGGGGAGGGGGGCTACCACCACCCGGGTTCTGGGACCTACTCCCTCCTGTTTAACCAGGTTAACTGCATAACACCCTGCAGCACTGGGGTGCAGGGCATGCCTCTGGTACTGGCTGTGCTCCAACCCCCAGAATAATCCTTGCCCCGTGCCCCAACCACTCTGCCTGCCTCTGGTGAGAACATACTGAGGCATGAGGAGAGAGTGCAGGCCAAGGGGTGCCTCATGTAGACAAACATCCACATGGTTCCAGCACCAGTGGGGCATTGCACTGGGCACTGTGCCACCCCTGGGGATCATTGCGCAGGACCATCCTGTGCCAAGGCAGACCGAGGGGCTGTGAGGAGGACCGCAACCTAGGTAGGGGCTGGTGGCCACTCTGCTGCCCCAACATAAGCCCTGAGGGGGAGCATTCTGCCCCGAGGAAGGGGTGGCAAGACTTGAGCCACCATCTGTGCCAGCCTCATAGTTGGCCAAGACCATCTGTTGGCCGAGACCATCGACAGGGTGGCTCCTATGCATCAGCTGCCCACTCGAGTCTCCTGCAGGTTGCCTTGGTTTACTGAGGTCCTGCGGGATTTGAAGCGAGAGGGTAGGTGGTAAGAGTGACGGTGGCGCTGGACTTGAGATGAATACGATCGATTGCAGCATAAGAGCAATTTAAAGGCCTATGCTGTGGCGGTGCAGGCAGAAAGAAGCAGTTCTTTGCTGCCCTCATTGCGTCTGCAAAGTCACTTCTGGCAGAGCCACGGAGCTCTTCTGGGTGGTGAGGGGCTCGGTCAGTCCTGCCTGTCTCCACCTGAACCTGGAGCAATCCAGTGTCTGCTGTGATCAGTTTATTGAATACTTTGCGGACAAGATAGCTCATATCCATCATGACTTTGGTACCACAGTTATTGCAGAGGAACATCTTCGGGTCATGGAGGGCCCATCCTGTCCTGTTTTGTGGAATTGGTTTCAATTGGTATCACCTGCAGAGGTTGAGTCCGTGTTAGGTTCTGTTTGTGCCACTACTTGTGAATTTGATCCATTCTGGTTGGTGAAAGTCAGCCAGGAGACGTTGTGACCATTGCTGGCGGGGGTGGTTAGTGCCTGGGTGCTGAATTGGCGTAAACAGGCAGTTGTCCAGCCCCTTCTCAATAAATCATCCCTTGACACGATGCTCCTGCCAGCTATTGACCGGTCTCTAATCCTTCCCTTTTTAAGGAAGGTTATTGAACAGGCAGTGGCACAACAGCTCCAGGAGCATTTGGACCGAACCTGTTTCCTTAACACCTTTCAGTTTGGTTTTCAGCCTGGGTATGGTACAGAGACGGCATTGGTGGCCTTGGCTGATGATCTTTGTCTGGCATTGGACCAAGGTCGTCAGGCCTTATTGGTCCTGCTAGACCTTTCGGCTGCATTTGACACTGTCGATGATGAGGTGTTGGTGATTCACCTGTGGGACAATGCCGGGATTGGTGGGATGGTCTTGGACTGGTTCTGCTCTTTCCTGGCCGGAAAAACTCACCAGGTGGTCCTGTGGGAGTGTACTTCTTCCCTCCTGTATCTCATGTGTTGAGTCCTGCAGGGTGCCATTCTGTTCCCCCTCCTGTTTAACATCTATATGCAGCTGTTAGGGAAGATCATGAGAGGGGTGCCAGGTATGCAGTATCATCAGTATGTGGATGATACTCAGCTCTACCTCTCCATTTCCATCGATCCAGGTCATACGGTCTCCTTATTTTCCCAGGGCCTGTCAGCTGTGGGGGCTTGGATGAGGTTGAGCCATCTGCAATTGAATCTGGACAAGACGGAGGTGATGTTGGTGGGTGAGGGCTTGAGGGGCCTGAGGGTGGTGGAATCTCCTCCTGTTGGGGGGTTCACCTTTTCTTGGTCTTTCAGGTACGGAGCCTTGGTGTACTCCTTGATTCACGGCTCAGCCTGGAGTTCCAGGTTGTGGCGGTGGTGGGGAGCACATTTTGGTAGTTACATCTTGTCCGGCGGCTTCGACCGTATCTCTCAGACTCCAACCTTGCTACTATCATCCATGCCTTCATCACCTTGAGGCTGGATTACTGCAATGCGCTCTACATGGTGCTGCCCAAGAAGCTTGTCTGGAGGCTGCACCTGGTGCAGAATGCTGCGACCCGCCTCCTTAAGGCGGGTGGGTCACCGAGAGCATATGACACCTGTGCTCCGAGCTCTGCACTTGCTGCCTATAAAGTACCAGGCCAGGTTCAAGGTGCTGGTGTTAACCTTTAACACCCTTCATGGCCTGGGACCTTCTTATCTGCAGGATGGCTTCACTCCCCATGTGTCTGTGATACCCCTGAGATCATCTGTGGGGGTCTTTTTGGAGGTTCCCCAGATGAGGTGTGTGGCCACAGCTGTTCAGTCATTTTCAGTGTCCACCCCAATGCTCTGAAAGTCTCTCCTGGAGGAGGCTCAGCTGACCTCCACCCTCTTGTCATTTAGACGTTTATGTAAGACCTGGCTGTTCTGCCAGGCCTTTGGTGAGGTGTAGGGGTGGGGGTGGGAGGGATTTGGGATGGGGTGGGTTTTATGATTTGTTTTAAAATTTGTTGATTTGTTTTTAAATGTTCTATTGTTAAATTGTTGTGTGTGTTCGCTGCTCCGAGCTGCCTTTGGGCAGGAGGGGCAGCATACAAGTTTTAAATAAAATAAAATAAAATAAAAAGTTGTAGGGGTCTTTAGTGGAAGTATTCAAGGGTCCTGCTGCCCCCTTCTGTCTCTGGGATACAAATGTGTCTGGATCCCATGGGGTTGCAGGAGGGGCTCCAGGTAGTGGTGGAGGAGGTTCAAGGGTGTTCTTCGCAATGGTGAAGAAGCTCCAGGGGGCTATGGGCAGTGGCATAAGGGTGCACTTGGAGGGAAAAGGGAAGCTTGGATTCAACATTTAAAACCAACAGCCTGGCCCACTGAGCAGATATGCCTATGCACTGGTTTTTAGGGAAATGTAGTTCACAAAAAGCTTCTTTGGGGCTCAAAAGTTTTCTTGTGAACTACAGCTCCCAGAATGTCTTGCAAAATTAGAGAAGGCATACTAAAATGAATGACAAGGAATACCAATTAGAAACAACAGAGACAATACAAATACCAATTGGAAGTAATGGGGATTTGTGAATGCCAATAGACCTTAATATACAGTAAACTAATAAAATGGTAGGTGCTTGTATGAAACAAATGGGGGAAGATCTGAAATGCCAAAGAAGGAGTGTTGGATAGCCGGGGATGGTGAAAAACTTTGTTTTTTTTAAAAAAGAAGCTAGGAATAGAGCTGAAACAGGTACCTGATTTGGTGCCCATGGGTAATACCTGCATTTTAGGATACCATTTGGGGTATCTGAACTGGTACCCAAATACAATTTGAGTACCTGAAATTCTGACAACTGATATATCAAAATACTGAAATAACGACATCAGGTACACTGAAATACTGAAATTACCCCCAAAACAAAAATAATACCTGGAACATTCCTGAAATCTGGGATGAAATGGGGATAAACGGTGACAAAAATCAGTATTTAAATATATAAGTTATCAGTATTTTGTAGGGATGGGACTCTGGGAAAAATTTAGGTTTCGGTCAATTTCGGTTTTGGTGTCATTTTAAAAGACTGCCTTGTTAAAGCAGCTCATCGGGTTCCATTCAGGCATCAGTCATCCCACTTGCAGCTCTAATCCTGGCCTTTCTTAGGCCACTGTTAAATGAGGCACTTAGAAGTGCCACCGGAGCCCCGTATTCAAAAGGAAAGCCACGCGGGGAATGTTTATGCATTCCCTGCACTACCGGAAGTGACAGTCTGCCCATTCTCTTCAGCGGTGGTGGCTGCAGATGCAGGGATTTCAAAGAGATGCATTCTATAGACCACAGGCCACTTTTAAACCAGGTGCTTAGAAGCACCTCCGGAGGCCAGCATTCAAAAGGAAAGATGTGTGGTGAGTGAAAATTGAGCTCTATAGAATGTGCCTTTTTGAAAGCCCCATGTCTGCAGCTGCCGCTGCTGAGGAGAACAGGTGGCATGTCACTTCCAGTAGCACAGGGAGCATGTAAACACTCCCCGCACAGCTTTCTTTTTGAATACGGGGCTCTGGAGGCACTTCTAAACACTTCGTTTAAAAGTGGCCTTAGTCTCCCCCTTTTCTCCTCTTTCCTTCTTCATATTAGAATTCCACACTCACTCCTAAACTGACCCACCCCAACCCCTATTCCTGCCTGCTGAATGGTTTGCCAAAAGGAAAGGTTTAAAACTGCCTCCAGAATATGCTCAGGCTTGGGATCTGACAGATTTCCAGGGGAAAGGAGTTCCACAATACTGGGGCAGCAACTGGCAACTCCTCTCTGTGGGCCCTTGTCATACAGTATTTTTTTTCAGGTGGTACCCACTAGAGAGTGTTCCTGGCAGACCACAAAGGTCACAGTGGAACATTGTAGGAAATGCGGTTTTTCAGATATGTGGGGCCCAGTCCATTTAGGGCTTTATACGTCAAAACCAGCAACTTGAATTGTGCCACAAAGCTAAAGGTAACTAATGCAGACTGTAATGCACAGGACCCATGCCACCATGTTCTGCACCAGCTACAGCTTCCAAATTGTCACCAACGGCTACAACATGCAGTAATGTCCTTCAAATGCCCCTAAAAATGAAGCAACAAAGATCTGTATGTCAGATAAATATCTGACATACATGGGAGTAAATGGCCAGTTTTCACAATGGAGGGATGTAAAAAGTGGTGTGCCCCAAGGATCTGTACTGGGATCAGTTCTTTTCCATGTATTCATTTATATTCTGGGAAAGGGTGTTAAGAGTGAGGTGATGTCACAGGGGAAGGGGGAAAAGAAGGGCGCATCCTGACACGTGATCAGATTTGCAGATGACACCAAGTTATTCAGAGTAGTTAGAACACGAGCAGACTGTGAGGAGCTGCAGCAAGATCTTACAAGACTGGATGTCTGGGCATCTAAATGGCAGATGAGATTTAATGTGGACAAGTGCAAAGTGATGCACATTGGGAAAAATAATCCAAATTATGAGTACACAATGCTGGGTACTAAGCTAGGAGTTACCACTCAGGAAAAGGATCTGGGAGTGATTGTGGATAATACACTGAAATCCTCAGCCCAGTGTGCCGCAGCGGTCAAAAAAGCAAATAGAATGTTAGGAATTATTCGCAAGGGAATAGAGAATAAAACTGAGGATGTCATAATGCCTCTATACAAATCAATGGTGCGACCGCACCTTGAATATTGTGTGCAGTTCTGGTTGCCCCATCTCAAAAAAGACATAGCGGAACTAGAAAAGGTACAGAGAAGGGCAACAAAAATGATCCAGGGTATGGAACAGCACCCGTATGAGGAGAGGCTTGATAGGTTGGGGCTCTTCAGCTTGGAAAAGAGACGGCTGAGAGGAGATATGATAGAGGTCTATAAAATCATGAGTGGTGTGGAACTTGTAAACAGGGAACGGTTATTTACCCTCTCAACTAGTACTAAAACTAGGGGACACTCCATGAAACTCATATGTGGCCGAATAAAAACAAACAAAAGAAAGTATTTCTTCACTCAGCGTACAATTAGGTTGGTCCATTAGCAGCTATTAGCCAGACAGGATTGGGAAACAAAACCCTTTACTGGTGGGAGCCTAGGGATGACCCACAGGGATAGCATGGTGACCTGTTGGGTGCTTCTCCCAGGCCCCCGTGATTGGCCACTGTCCCTGACAGGATGCTGGGCTCGATGAACCATTGGCACTTCTTACGTTCTTATGTAATATTATTCTCTATTTGTAGCATAATATTTTGAACAAGATTCTCAAACTGAGAATTACATTAAAAATTATAATTAATCATAGAGGATTATTAGTAGACTGAAGTCCCTAAGCATACAGGTGGGTGAAGTAGAAGTTGTTGGAGCTGAAAGTAAAGAGGTTTTAGATTCAATGGTGAAAAACTGGATGAGTCTAGATGGTTTTAAAGTGAAGTTAACAGCCATTGAGCCCAAATCTGACAGAATGGAAATCTCCACATGAGTGTCAGTAGGAGGGGGGTAGGAAGGGGAGAAGCACCACCCGTTCACACCTCTCACACACAAGGAAGCTCTGCTTGCGAAGTGCGGGGAAAGGAAGCCCGTCAGGATAGTGTTTGGGTCTGTTCATGTGTTTACGCACTCTGAACGTCGACCCCTATCATCATAGGGCACAGAGCTGGGGGAGGGAAAGGGGGCCAAACTCACTACTCGCACTTGCCAGGGGAATGGTAGGGTGGATAAGTGAGGGAGGTGCCTGGTCCACAGGGGAGGGGTCCCAAGGTTCATGATAGGGTGCACGGGCTCACACACTCCAGGGGGAGAAGGAAGGGATGGTCCCAGGATGGGGAGGGGGGAGGCCCAATCGGGCGAGCCCGCAGGCTCTCAGTCGCTCACTCAGTACTCTGGTTCAGGGGGAAAAAGGAGGTCACACATACACAAGTATCCCAGGAAAGACAGAGGCACGCTCTACCACAAACAACAAACGTGGAGCAGGGAAAGGGAGGAACAAACAGCAATCCAAACAAAGGTAGTCAATTTCACCACTTAGCTCCGGGGGGGAGGGGGGCAGTCTCTCCAGGGTTGTAGCTCTGTTCACCAGCACTGCTACACTTGCAGTGCCGGCCTTTATAGTGCTTGCTCTGCCCCCCATGCGTGCCTGGAGGTGCGCAGAGCGCCGCAGTGGGGGGCGGGGATCCACGGCGTCTTGCCCTGTCCTGGAGCCATTTTCCTTGCCGCTTTTCCCTTCAGCGCCTCCGGCTGGGGGTGCCTGTAATGGAGGCAGCGTTACACTACTGGTGAGTGGAGCGGGGGTCATGAGCCTTCAGGGGGGCCGCCGCACCAGGCAGCAGCTGCGGCGGCTGACAATGAGAGGAAGAGAATCATGAACCTAATGAAGTCCTAGATCTAAGTTCCATCCCCAAATGGATAGAGATCCTTTAAATGTTAAAAAAATATGACCTCATGGGCCAAAAAGGTCCTTCTTGTTATTATTATTAGCTCTACATGAGCTCTACATGTAATAAGAAGAATAAAGAAGAAGAATAAATAAAGATTAAAGAATAATTAATAATTAATAATTAATAAACATTCTTGATAACCTGCCCCTCCTGCCTCAGGCATCTCAGGGCAGCTCACAATACAAACATCAATAAAACAATATTACAGTAAAATATAATATAATTATAGTAAAATATAAGTAAAAGGACCCATCTCCCCCCCAACCCACACCCTACCCATCTTCTTGTCCAAACGTCTGGTGGAACAATAAGGTCGTACACAGATGCTGGAAGGTGAAAAGATCCAAGCAGAGGTGGGCGTCCTCTGAGAGGCAGTTCTGCAGCAGCGGCACGGCCACCGAGAACGCCCCCCTCATAGTGGCCATCCTCCGATGATGCGGGGTCTCGAGGAGAGTGCTCCCAGCAGACCATAGAGGCCAACTTAGGTCCTGGAAAATGAGGTGGTCCTTCAGATAACTGGGACCTAGATCATTTAGGACTTTAAAGGTTAAACTAGCACCTTGAATTGGGCCCAGAAGACTATGCAGCCAATGCAGCCAATTCAGAGCACACAGAACTGGAGTTATATGTTCATGCCGGTCTGGCCCAATAAGGAGACAGACTGCCACATTCTGCAGTAGTTGCAGCCTCTGGACTGTCACCATGGGCATCTCCATGGAGAGCGTATGCATTACAGTAGTCTAGTCTCGTGGTAATGAAAGCATGGATGATGGTGGCAAGGTCAGAATTAGAAATATAGAGCTGGAGCCTTCTAACCAGATGTAATTGGTGGAAGGTGGCCCCAGTCACAACCACTACCTGGGCATCCAAGTGCAACTGCAGATCTAGGAGCACCCTCAGGCTGAGACACCAGAGGAGGGCAACCCCCATCTATGATGGGTGTCCCTCCCCACCCAAGTTCACCGGCCGCACCAACCAGCATCACCTCCATCTTGTTAGGATTTAGTTTCAATCGACTCAGCCTGATCCAGTCCCCCACAGCTGCCAGACTCCAGGAAAGCACTGATACTGCCGGGCCTGGGTCAGATAATTACCCCAAAACAAACACCACCTAATCAGATCTGAAGTCACTGCCTCAGTTTCCAACAACTTCTGATGGCATGGTGAGTTGGTGACAAAGTACCACCAGAGTCAGCCCCTCCTCCTAACCTGAACATTAGTCCACCAACAGACTAATGTCTAAGTCCTCCATAGGGCCACCATAGATCCTCCACCCTGGACATATAAGTACACACAACAAGGCAGAGATGCCTCCTTGCAGCACACAGATCACATAGTCTCCTCTGGATTGCCAGGCAAGGGGTCACTCCACACCCCCCCCCCATCGAATGCTAATGGCCAGCCAATGGACTTTGCCCTTTGACGGTGTGCTTCGGCCACCGCCTTTAGGCTGCCAACTTCAGGCAACTGGGGTTTCAGAAATAGGGGATGAGGGATGAGAGACAAGCGATAGGTATAGGCACCTCTGTTGCTGCAAGTTGGTTCTTTAGTCATACAAGCACCTTCCCAATCACCATCCAAGAAAACCTTATCCAAGTACCCTTCTTCAACAGTTACCATCAGATAACTGGGGTTTCAGAAATACCTGGGAGAGATGAGTGTCAAATCAAAGGTGTATGCACTTCTGTTGCTATAAGCTGGTCCTCTCAGTTGCAGTAATCTAGCCTTGAAGTAATGAAAGCATTGATGATAGTGGCCAGATCTGAATTAGAAAGAAAGGGCCACAGTGTCCCTATCAGATGGCATTGGTGAAAAGTGCTCCTGGCCACAGCCGCAACCTGATGCTCCAGACACAGCAAGGGATCCATCAGCACTCCAAGGCTGCAAACCTGAGTAACCAGAGAGGGCCAGACCCCATAAATGATAGGAGTCCCAATCATCTACAAGTCACAAGCTTGGCCAACCATTGTCATATCAGTCTTGTCTGGATTAGGGCTGAAACTCGATCTCTGGGCCTCTTGATGAGATTTTTGAGATGGAGTTGTGGATCGGCCATTTTCAACATGTTCTTGTGAGATTCTTGAAAAAATTAAAAAACACTCTGCGCATGTGTAAAAAGGCCACCATGGCTGTTCTGCACATGCATGGCCCTTTTCCAAGATGGTGTGAGCCACATCAGTGCCATTTTGGAAAAGGGCAGTCGATTCTGCACATGTGGAGACAGGCTGCCCTTTTCCAAACTGGTGCCGATGCAGCCTGTGCCATCTTGGAAAAGGGCCATTTTGTACCTGTGCAGAGCATTTCATATTTTTTTTTGATTTTCATGAGATCTCAAACCATTACTGAGATCTTCTTGAAGTCTCGCTGACAGTTTTCGATTCTCATGTGATTCTTCCAAGAATCAAAACTTTTCTTGTTTCAGCCCTAGTTTGGATTCAGCTTCAGTTGGCTCACCCTCATCCAGTCCCCAACAGCAGCCAGGCATTGGGCAAGCAACAAGACTGCCTGAAGTGAGAGCATGTTCTTTCATTCTGTTGGGAAATACTGACCTTTTGGGAATGAGGAGGCAATCTACCAACGTTTTTGATATTTACCATGATTGCCCATTATTTTCTGTCATTTTGGTAGTTTCCAGTCTTTTTCTGTTAATTTCAGGTAATTCCCAGTAATACCGATAATACTGGAAAATAATGAATAGTACAGATTTGTACTGGAAATTACCAGAAATTGCCCAAATAGTGGAAAATATCAGAAAATCACAAAAAATGTCAAAATGATGGTAGATTTCCTCCTCGTGTGAATAAGGGGCGGGGGCTGTTTTAATCAGAAACAGCACTTGCAGATATTTGAAGTTTCAGGTCTATGCAGGACCTGGGTTGTATGAAAAACATAACTGAACATAAGGAACCAGTTGTCATACCAGCAACAAGCCAGCTGATTTAAGTTAAGTACAATACTGATTTTCTTCAGATTGTCCCCTTATAAATCTTTTCTGTTTATTTTTTTGGAAATATGCTTTTTCATGTTTGTTTGGCAAAAAGAGGGTGAGCAAGTGAATGCATGTGTGTATGAATGTACATGAGAATGTGAAATAACTGCAGACACATGAGGAATGGTGCTTAGTAATATATTCCCCCAAAAGTGTTGCAAAATACATGTTCATAGTTCAATAGGTTTAAAATGTATTCAAGTCCCAAAGCTATTTTCACCTATTAATTATTCAATTTAAATTAACAATCTAAAGTGTAATGTAACATTTCCCTCCTACATTGGGAATGAAAAGTTAATTGAGTTTATTCTTTTGTAACTACCTGCCAATTTGAATGGCTGATCTGACTGGCATCACTTCCTAAGTCTTGTCTTATATACTGACTGAGGAGTGCTTTTGCCCTCCGAGATTATTCTTAGGCATTAATCTATGCCAAGACCTAAAAGGACCATTGTTTTCTCAAATGCAAGGTAACATTGTTGATCAAATTGTCAAGTATGATAGGATGTAACCCACTTAATGATATGTATTCACAAATTAACTCAATATTTTCCCCTGACTTTCTGATGTAAAATTTCCTATATAACTGAATAGACCCTTTGTTGCTTAGACATTTAGACATGTTATTTAGGCAGGTAACAAACATTAACAGGGCCAGAGTTAACATTACTCTGACTATGCTGCATCCTAAAGAGCCACTCTGCTTGGATCAGTCAGCGTCTGTTTCGGTCTGACTTGGTTAATCTGGTTATCAAGTATAAGGTTTGTTATTGTTTACTTGCTTCAGGCAATAAAAAAATCAACAATCCACATACCTTGAGTACCTTGGTTTTCCTGCAAGAAGTGGTGGGTATTAATGTCATGGATTGGGGTCCTATTATTGGGCAAGGGATAGGATAGAAAATATAATACTGCTCTGGGGGAGTTACCTTCTGTCCTAGACGACCGTCATATCGATGACCTTGTCAAGCTGTGGAACATTTTGCTGATGGAGGCCATCGATCAAACAGCTTCCAGGCATCCATTGCCCAGGCGGAGGCTCCGCAGACCTCCTTGGTTCTCCGAGGAGCTGCAGATGCTGAAGCAGGCTGGGCGACGGTTGAAGCAACGGTGACATCGTTCTCAGGCTGAAGCCGACAGATTATGGCATAGATCTAGTTTACGAGCCTATGCCATGGCTATGCAGGCAACAAAGAGGGAATTCTTTGCTACCCTCATAGCATCCTCTTAATCCCGTCCAGTGGAGCTGTTCTGGGTTGTGCGGGGTTTGGTCAGTCTGGCCTCCCTCAACCCTGGAGGTGAGTCATCAACTGCCCGCTGTGACCTTTTTGCAGAATATTTTGCGGAGAAAATCGCTCGGATTCACCAAGACCTCGACGCCACACTTAATACAGTGGAGGAGGTAGAGGTGGCAGAAGCCCTGCCTTGTCCAATTTTGTGGGATCAGTTTCAGTCGGTGACACCTGCTGATGTGGCCGGGGTGCTGGGGGTTGTTTGAGCCACTTCTTGTGAACTAGATACGTGCCCGTCCTGGCTGATTAAGACCTGCTGAGAGAAAATGGGACCGTTGCTGGCTGGGGTGGTCAATGCCTCCCTGTGGGAACGCAGAGTGCCGGCCTGCCTTAAGGAGGTGGTGGTATGGCCTCTGCTGAAGAAACCATCGCTTGACGCTGACTCCCCTGCTAGCTATTGGCCTGTCTCTAACCTTCACTTTTTAGGGAAGGTTATTGAATGGGTAGTGGCTCAGCAGCTCCAAGGGCATCTCGACCGCATATCTGGATCCCTCACAGTCTGACATTCATCTGGGGCAGGGCACTGACACAGCACTGGTGGCTTTGGTCGATGATCTGCGCCAGGAAAAGGATACGGGTTGGTCGACCCTTTTGGTTCTATTAGTTCTCTCGGCTGCATTTGATACTGTTGAGCATGAGATGTTGGTGACACGCCTGCGGGACGGTGCAGGGGTGGGAGGGATCGTTCTCGAATGGTTCCGCTTATTCCTGACAGGGAGAACTCAGCAGATGGTGCTCGGTGATCATTTTTCATCTCACTGAGACCTCTCATGTGGGGTTCCTCAGGGATCTGTTCTGTCCCCTCTCCTGTTCAACATGTGCATGCAGTCGCTCAATGAGGTGATCAGGGAATACGGGGTGGGGTGTCATCAGTATGCAGATGACACCCAACTATACCTCTCATTTTCAACCGACCCAGGCCCAGCTGTCTCGGTGCTTACTCAGTGTTTGGCAGCTGTGGGGGACTGGATGAGGGTTAATCGACTGCGACTGAATCCTGACAAGACGGAGGTGATGTATCATGTTAGTGGGCAAGTCGATGGAGATGGCGACCCCCTGGGTTGAGGGTGTGTGCCCTTTACTGACTTCCTAGGTCTGGAACCTGGGGGTGTTCCTCGATGCGCAGCTCCACCTGGATCTCCAGGTGGAGGCTGTGGCAAGGAGTGCCTTCCGCCAGTTACATCTGGTGCAGTGGCTTCGGCCGCTGGTTTCAGCTCCAGATCTGGCCACGATCATCACCTTTCGGTTAGACTACTGTAATGCGCTCTACTTGGGGCTACCTATGGCGATGGCTCAGAAGCTGCAGCTGGTGCAGAATGCAGTGGCCCGGCTCCTGATGGAGCTGGGTCGCCGGGAGCACATTGCACCAGTGCTCCGATCTCTGCACTGGCTGTCAATAGTCTTCCGGGCCCAATTCAAAGTATTGGTTCTAACCTATAAATCCTTACACGACCTGGGCCCTGCCTATTGGGACCAGCCCCTGCGGTCATCTTGGGGTGCTCTGTTGGAGGTCTCCCGGATTCTCTTGGGGGCCACGCAGGACAGGGCATTCTCGGTGGCCACACCACACCTTTGAAACTCCCTCCTGGTGGGGACCCGTTTGGCCCCAAACCTCCCAGGTTTCCATAGGAACTGTAAGACCTGGCTGTTCCGTCAGGCATTTGGTGAGGGAGAAGAGTGAGGGTGGGGGGGAGGGTGTTTTGAGTTTTGTTCCCCCCATCTTATTGTTATATTGTTGTATATGTTATTTAATGCTTTTATATATTTTATTGTATTTTTATTGACTGATTTTGTTAGCCACCCTGGGTATACTTTTTAAAAATAAAATAAATAAATAAATAAATAAATACATACATACATACATACATACATTGATGCAACCACACCTTGAATATTGGGTGAAAACAGACATGACGCTAACCACCCTTTAACCACCCTTGGTGGTTATTTATGCATGTTGCAGGGCTGTATTGGTGCCCTATGCTGCCCTGAAACATGCATAAATGACCACCAAGGGTGGTTAAAGGGTGGTTAGTGTCATGTCTGTTTTCACCCATTGTGTGCAATTCTGCTCACAAATATATATATATATATAGTGGTATGGTTAAGGTATATGACCAACAAAATATGGGCAACAAAAATGACCAAAGGTATGCAATTGCTTCCATACAAGGAGAGGCTCATTAGGCTGTGGCTCTTCAACTTGGAGAACAGACAACACTCAGGACAAACCTCTGCCATTAAAGTCAATGGGTGTTTTGCAATTGACTTTAGTAGCGGAGAATTGTGCTCCGAGAATGGGGTATGGGGGAAGTTTATAAAATCATGAGTTGACAGGGCCTGCCTTAGAATTTGTGGGGCCCAGGGCAAAGATAAAATTTTGGGGCCCCTGGAGACTTCTATGAGACCCTAAAGATGGTCATGTTTGGGGTCCCACAGGGAGGAAGTGGGGCCCTCACATCTTTCTCTGTTGAAAAGAGGAACCACTGCGAGGGACCCAGAAAGAGCAGGGCCTGGGGTGGCTACCCCAGGTCACCCTGTAATAAGACTGGTCCTGGGTGCAGAATGAATAAATAGGGACCTGTTATTTACCCTCTCTAATAATACTAGCGGAGGACATTCAATAAAACTAACTGGCAGCAGATTTTTTTAAAAATAACATAAAAGTAATTTTTCACTCAACAAACTCAACAAGTTTCACTCAACAAGTTTATTAACTTGTGGAACTTGATGCCAGTGATGATGTAAAGACCAGTAGTATCACTGTGTTTTAAAAAAGCATAGGATATGTCCTTAGAGGATAGATTCACAACTGGCTTTTACTCAGCTTGGTTGGTGGATGTAACTTTTGATTTCAGATGTCAGTATTAACTCAGGAAGTGGCTCACTTTATTATGACCTGTTATGCACTTCTCTCAAATAACTAAAGTCAGAGCCACTGTTGGAGACAGGATAAACTATTGGTTTGATCCAGTGTGACACTGCTTATATTCTTATGTTTGGCTCAGTTTTTCCCTCCTTGCCTTTAAAAAGCACATGAAAATGTACTTATTCTCTAGATGCTGTTAGGAGGATCCACTGATGGCTCCCACAATTTATTTTGCCCTCCCTTTTTTCCTACCCCATTTAAAAAAAATTAAATAACTGTTTTAAACTGCTTTGTATTATTTATATTGTTTTTAACTTTTTCAATGTGTTTTTGTAAAGTGCTGCATGTGCCCTGTAAAACAGAGGGGCACAATATAAATGAAATTATTATTATTATTATTATTATTATTCCCCCAAGGTGTCACTTAGCATGGGGCCTCCACAACATTTAACCTGGACCT